>KZ825938.1:0-24086 GCA_003184645.1 Aspergillus ellipticus CBS 707.79 | reverse complement strand
AAAAAAAAAAAAAAAAAAAAAAAAAAAAAAAAAAAAAAAGGGACCGACCGCCCATCACATCCGGGCGGAAGATGGCCGGAATTGCGTCATGGGGATGATTTGCAGCTAATCCAGGAGTCGAGACATGGGCCTGCCTTAGTGGCGCGCACTGCCGCGTTTCTAGATGACAATCTCCCGCGTCTGGAGGACTGGATCAGGCATCTTAGCACATCCGGGCCTGGACTACTACTACTACTGTGGGCGACGGAGGTCCGGTGCATTATCTAATACGGGCCAAATGCAGCAACTCGCTCGTTTGCGGTGATCCGGGCCACCACCATCATTATCCTGGGGATGGCGGTGATTCTGCCACGTCAGGTTTCAGCTTTCAGCTCCCACCCCGTCGCTTCATCGGGGCGTGTTGACTGTTGAGTCGTGCCTGGCGGCGTTGTTGGGCCCTTGGGGGTCTGATTTGACAGGAAGGCCGGAGAGAATCCGTGGTAAAAATCCAGAAAAAGGAAAAAGCCGCCCAACCAAGGGCCACGACCGACCAGATTCCAGACACCACCCTCTCTAGTCTCTCGTAAGGACGAACGACCCCCGGGGCAAACCCGCGAAAATGATACGGTGGTCGGATGATTTCGGGAGAATTCCGGGCCTTGTTCCCCTCTGGGGGGCGCCGGGCGAGTCCAACGGGGGCTGGCTGATAGTTTATCAGGGCGGATTGCGGAGAAATTTCTTACCTAACCCTCTCTCCAGATGGGCCGGAGCCACAAGCTCGCCCCAAAGGGTGCCTCGGTGAAGCCCTCGGGGTCGTTTAGACGCCTCCTGGCCTGGCTTCCCTTTCCCCTTGTGACAACACTGACGACCCCCCTACGGCTGTCTGGAGTCTGGACGAATTTTACCCCCCTCCCCTCCTCTCCCAGCCTGGTCGAACCCGCGGGCTGAGGCAATTTCCCATCGGCATGTCCGTCCCGAGTCCTGGCTTTCCCGAGTCTGTCCCGAATCCCGTGGTGGTCTGAGCCGTCCTGACTGGCGGCTTGTGCCCAGGCGGAAGTCTGGGGTCCGGACAGACAGACCCTCCGATTACTGTTCCAAGTAATCATGTAACTATTCTTGTGTCGTGATGTGGCCAATTCGCCGGCACGGCCTGTCTGTGCGCCGAACCTCGGTCTTTTCGATTTCGGTGCGATGAGGTGTCCTGACTCCTGACTCCTGACTCCTGACTCCTGACTCCTGACTCCTGTGCGCGCTGACCAATCTCGACCATTAGAGTTTTACTTCAGTGAGGCTTCTATTTTTGCCCTTGCCAATCTCCAGCTGGTCGTCTTGAGTTTCCTCTTGCAAACGGGGTCGCGTTGGACATAGCGGTGAGCAGAATTTTCAGCCGGCTGCTGTCCATCTGCGGCATCTGGACTCACGGAAGGCTGGCGAGATGTGTGCCCGACCATGGCAGCCGACGGGTTCCTTCCTGGTCCTGCTGATTGGTTCCCCCGTAGTTTTCACGATGCCCAAATCAGGCCACCCCAGACTCGTCCCCTGCCCGCTGAGATAAGCGCGTGAGGCACGTGATCGCTAGGGATCGCTAGGGATCATGACGGCCGGAGTACCCCAGGCACCAACCCCCGATGCCCTCGCTAATACTACTAGTACGCACGGAGAACACAGTAGGAGCGAGGGCTCCGAACTGGGGTGGTAAAAGATATTCCGTGCGGCGTGCAAGGGATCAGGCGGAATATCCCTAATCCACCAATCCACTAAACACCGTCCCACGAAGGGCCACACTGACTCGCCGGTATGTCATGGGCTATGGCATATCCGGACACGTGCGAGACTCGCCGTCCTCGTTCGAGCAAGGCTACCGAGAACCAGGGCCCCAAAGAGGCAAGTAGTAGGTATACTTGCATAGCCGCCGAGTACTAGACGGCAGGTGAGCCCTAAGCCTCAGGACTGGACGGATGGCGCGAGATAACAATACGGAGAGCAGGCAACCGAATTGCCATGGTGTAGCCACGATGCCCTGCCATTGGACGCGGGGTAAATTGTCTCGAACGACCGAGACTGTCGATGGCGCAGCTCGATAAGCATGGAATCGTTCTAGCAGGCAGCCTTACTCAGGGGTACATTCCTGGAACGCTCGGGTTTCTCACCCTTGCCCGGAGAACGCCCATGACGTCTATCGGTCTGTCGCGCCTGTTTTCCGCTGGCCAGAACCCCGAGGGGTGAATCAGGGGACTGGGGGGGGGGGGTAAGGAATGTGACAGGTCACAGACCACTTCCCTGCCAGACTAGGCATTTGGCTCTCCTCATCCGGAGTAGGCCGTGGGACTGGTTCCGTTGGGGATGCTTGATTCTGTCGCGCTATCATGCAATGTGGAACTTCAGGGTCCTCGTCACGAAAGTAAGGGAGTAGGGTCATACCCGAGGGAATGCTAGGGTTCTGCGCGCCAAGTTAAAGCACCAGTTAGAGGCCACATCATGGTATTTGGACAGCAGCTGATAGTAGGCACCCATCCCGATTCCAGATATATATCAACCACCACTCCGGATGGGGTGGAATATACCCACTACGGAGTAGTCCTCCACCTACTTGACCTGGGTCTCACATAACTGTATGCGCTCGTATTGATGTATGGCAGATATGGCCATTCTTGCCAGCCGAATCTCCCCTCCCACAATCCCACCGCATTGGGAGAGGCCGTGGCGTCTCCGTAGTGCCTTCCCGGATGGGCTGGAAGCGTCCCGAAACATGTGATATCCGTGTAACACTGCCACGAGCCACAATCAGTGAAACCTGACCTCTTTCTGAACGGCGTTTCTGAGTCTGCCAGCAGAAATCATCCCCAATGCCAAAAACCGATGGAGGGACTGGCGGGGAGGACGACTGTATGGGGTGGGAATGCGCGCCGCATACAAAACTCTAACCCGCCAGTTCTCGGACATTGCGCCGATATGGCTGTCAGCGCCCTGGGCAGCCTAGAGCCCGTCGGGTTCAAGCAAAGAAAGAGTACACTCTCACTCACCCTCTCCCCACGGCGACCTCATCCCCCCAACTGGCCGAGCGACGACTCTGGCGCCCACCGACCCTTGCTGGAGGCGGTGGAATGCGAAGTATATTCGGCAATATTACCCGAAGCGGCGCGATGATGTCGCGCCTCGATATTCTGCCGCGTCTGGCCGCCTCCCGCCGGCCGAAGCAAAAGTTCATCAGACATGCTTTTTTGCATTGCACTGCGTCTCTTGCCTGGGATCCGATAAGCTCGGCAATTGTGCTTCGCTATTCAATTCTTGTGGACCTGCTTGCCTGGGGCTGCAATTGCCCCGGTTCCCCTCTTCTCCCCACTCCACCCTTTCCTGCTTCCTCCTGCTGCTGTCATGGCTCCCCCGCGGCAACGGACGACAGCCGTCCAGGACGACTCTCGTTCTGAAGGCTCTAGCACGGCAAGAGAGCATAAAACAACGGCCGTCAAGGCTCGCAAGGGTGCCGGTGGATCGGTGGCAGTGACGTCGGTCAATAGTCGAGAGGCCAAGGCCCCTGCTCATCTTGCCAATGTCACCAGCGCCCCCGCTGGAGGCAAACAGGACAATTTGCCAAAGGTGCGTAGGGAGCAATTATTTGCGCGCTTGCTACTATTCTTCTGCCATTCCCAATTCTCTTCCCATGCACTTCGTCAATAAAATCTAACCGCCGTGGGGTGTAGATCCCTTGGTCCGAGATGCCCCTCGAACTCCTCCACTCCTACCGACACGGCTACAAACTGTCCACCCCCAGCGCCTACTCGAGCGAATACTCCCACCTCCTCCTTTCCAGAGGAGTTGGTCTCCGATCCCCAACAGCTATCGCCGCTCAGAGAGCCAACATGTCCCGTCAGGGCCAGACGACGAACGGTTCCCAGACCAGTGCCTCCACCTCCCGCAAAACCTTACACGGCAATTCCTCAGCCCCTAATGGCGTCAGCACAAAGCACAAAGACCGCCATACGAGCCGAGGAACGAAGACAATTGATGGCAAGGCCGCACTGCACCATATCATCGGCCAGGACCGGGTGAACAAAAACCAACTTGCCGTGACAGTCCGCAAACATTTCAACAGCGCCGGGCTTGCGGAACAGGAGGCCATTGCGCGGTTTCTATACAAGGTCCGGGAAGAGGGAAGAGGCCGACACTTTCGTCTTCGATTCCAGCCCTGATTTCTTGGGTGTTGCCTCTCTTTTCTCTCCGTTCTCCCTCCCTCTCTCCTCTTCCCTCAACCTACGAGTCTCCCCCCCCATCCGTGGATGGATCCGTCGGCGCATCTTTGGTTCCCAATCGGCGTTTGACTATATGCAGGATTCGTTTTGCATGGAGTCTGCTTGACAACCCACGCTTCTCTCCTCTATCTTCCTCGTACTTTCGAAGTCACTCCCCCTTCAGTCGTCAGGCATCTCCGTTCGGTTACCTTTTTCATGATACCCATTGGTGCTCGCTCAGATAAGTACTTACCATGTTTTCCTTTTCTTTTTGTGTGTGTATCCTTGATCTGTTTACATGGAGTGACTTGTATTTTCGTCCTGAATCTTCCTGTCATCCAACTGTCCGATTTATCACTATATACTCGGACCACCGCTAGACCCTCCCTGCTGCTTAATTCTTCTTTTTCTTCCTTCCCATTTTCCTATTCTCCCCGATCTGCATGTATATTATCTTGGGAGTTGGGATGTATAAGTGTGATTTTAATATTGCTTGTTTGTTCTATATAGCCGCTATGCTTTCAAGGCCCCCCGTGGACGTTACCTAGTTAGTTACCCACCCACCTCCGTCCTGTACCTAATGTACCAAATCCATGTCTACAACGTGTTATTATCCAACCAAGTTCCAAATAAGCATGCGCGCGCCATAATCCAACATGATTTGAATTTGCATCCCAATTCCATCCATCCCATAGAACTGCATTTTCTCCCCTCCTCTCCCTGACATCATTATATACACAACTCGTCCGTCCATCCATCCAGCCAAGGTTCCTCCGGTCCGTGTTTTCGTCCCCAGAAGAGAGAGAGAGAGCAACAACACAGCAGCAGTAGAAGCAGCAGTAGAATAAGCAGAGAAAAGCTTACGGGAACGCAGCACCAAAAACATCAATAGGAATAGCGAATGTAGTAAGCAAGCAAGCAAGCAAGCAAGCAAAAAAAAAAAGGATACTGGGGGAAAACAACGCCAAAATGCATATCATTCCCGGTCCCATAAGTCTATCATACTTCATGTTCCACGCACGTTGGTATTGGCATGAATGCTCATTTCCATGCGTTCAGACCGGCCCATGGGTCAGCAGAGGAGGATCCTGACTGCGCTTGCTGGGGCTGCGACGACTGCGACTGCGCTTTGTGGTGCTGGCTTGAGCCGTATGGTCTGGCTTGGGCGTAGCCGCCGGGGCCGGATGGGTACGGGCCTGTGGAGGGAGCGTAGGTCGTCTGCTGGGGGCGGGGCGGCGGAGGGGGCGGGACGTAGCCCTGGGGCATGAAGGAGGAGGGCGCTGCTGGCGGGGTGGGACCGGAGTAGCTGAATGGGGTTGGGGTGGACGAGTAGAATTGTTGGTTTGGGGGAGGCGACATGGATGGAGGAACGGGGTAGGCCATGGGGTTGTAGCCCTCCGAGAGAGGTGCTGCAGCGCCTTGCTGGAAGGGCTGCCCGGGGAGGTAGGAAACGCCCGTTCCGTGCGTCATGTACTGCCCGTAGGGTGCCGGAGAGTGCGAGAGCGGCATGTTGTGCGATTGCCCCGGAGGGAAGTGCGGCGACATCTTCGGGGAGGATATGGCGGGGTTGGGATAGGCGGGCGTCTGGATAGCAGGGGGAGGGGACTTGGCCTTGGAGGGAGCGGTGGATGTGGAGGGAGGAGGGGGCGAGGCCTTGGGTTCGGTGGACAGGCGCTCCATCAGCTGGCGCAGCTTCTCCCGTTCGCGGTCTTCGTGCTCCGACACATTGCTTGCTTTGTCCCGTTCGATTTGGCCGAGAAGCTGAGCTCCCTCGGACCGTCGATTGTTGATGAAGGTCTCGACGTTCTTTTTCAGACTGTCGACGGTTTCTGCCATTTCGGTGTAGAAGGTCTGGGCCTGAACGGTTCCCGACAGCAGGCCGTTGAAGGCATCGTAGATCTTCTTGTATCGGGACATCACGGTGTTGCGTTGACGGGTGATGGTCTCGTACTTGGATTGTTCGGCACGCACCCGCTTGTCCTGCAGCAAGTCACCGTAGATCTTGGTGAGTTCTTTCATCAACGAAGCTTGCTTGTGGTTGGCCTGGAGTAGTCGGTTCTGGTGGGGACGGAACTTCTCCAGCTCTGCTTCGAAGAGCTGGTTTTCCTGTCCGGCGATGGATTTCTTGTTCAGTATCAGGACGTTGGAGATGTCATCGGTGTGAACCTGATCGGGAGTGTTAACACTAGGGCCATGAGAATTGAGCTTGAACATGATACATACCTTCTCCTTGAGGTCCTTCAAGACCTGAGCCCGTTCCCTCTTGACCAGGTTCAATTTCTTCAGAATGGATTCGACTCTGGTGATCTGCTCCGACACCGAGGCGCTTCCATCGTCGTAAACGTCGTCAATCAAGCTTCCTTCCGGCGCTGAAGTGTATGGACTGGCAACTCCGTTCTTGCCCTTGGCATGCTTGGATCCAGCTTTGATCATTGCACGCTGGAAGAGTACTTCAGCCTCCTCTGTCTCGCCCGCAGACCGCATCTCGTCGAAGTCTGCCTCGTACTGTCGGAGAGTAGACAACAGCTGGGAGTCGCTGGCGCTGGCTTCGTTGATGGTATCCCGGTATGTCCGGACATCGCCACGGAGCGTGGTATTCAGCCTAGCGCTGGGTTGCTGACTCCAGTCTACCCCGTATTTGGAGCGCATCTTCTCGCATACACTCTCTTCTAGGTCTAGTTGCTTCGAGCATTGGTCCAATTGAGCTAAGATCTCCGCTTTGCGATCCTGCAAGCCATCGAACGCTTTGATAAAGGGTTGATGGCCCGCCAGCTCCTGGCACCATCGTCGGAACTCGTCGTCCACTGCCATCTCCTGGTCCATCCCGCCCTTGAGGATGTTCAGGCTACCAGGAAGCTTCAGGTAATCCAGACTCGCAGCCATTTCTCCATTTGCCGTCTCGACTTTCTCCGTTTCCGCTCGAATCAGCTTGGCTTTCTCTTCGTCGTAAAGACTCGCCGTTTCCGTGACAGACATGGGAACGAGTTTCTGGAAGATATCCGGGCCAATGATGCGTTGGATATCCTGGCCCTGGTAGAGTTCACTGACGGGGATGGCCTTCGCTGCGGGCAGCTTGGCCACGGCCGATAAGCCGGCCTCGCTCGGGATGGGTTGGTGATAGATGAAGTCGTTGTCTTTCTTGAACACGGTGAGTTTGGATTGAACGTTCGCAAGGTGATACTTGACGATATCAAGCAAGTTGCTGCCTGATTCGGAGCTCAGGTTTGCATTGGGAGAGACCGATGATGGGAAGGACTTAGCCCATCCAAGTGCTGCTGTTGAGTTCTTCTCTGCCAGCTGCAGCCGAGCAATAGCGACACCATGCGATCCGCTTTCGCTGTCTGTCAGGGCCTGGTAGTAGGACGCCACAGAAGTCAGGTGCGCTGCCTTGGCTTGTACCACGATCGTCCACGACTTGTCAAAGATGCCCTTCGCGAACTCTAGCATTACTTCAGCAGCCTGGGAATATAGATAAGCTGACTGGCTGGCGAGTTTCGCCAGTAACCCGGCCTTCTTATTATCCGCGATTTGTTTCTCCAAGAAAACCTCCTGTCCCTGGGCAAGGGTGATATTAATAAGGGCTTTGACGGTGTCCCGGTTCAAGTCGGTCGACGGCGCATGGAGGAAGTTCTCATTGATATAGGTGAACATGCCCGCGGAGGCTTGGAAGGAATGATAAGCGGTTTTGAGACCGGTATCGTCGGCGCGGTTCTGGTTCGCTGCATGGCATGAAAGGACGGCGGAAATGTTGAAGATAATCGAGGCTTTCTCGAACGCCAGGGAGTATTGCGAGGTGGCTTTCTGGGTGAAGGCATCGTACCTGGACGGGGCATTGGGCCGTTAGCGAACACGGATGATAGCGGGAAGAGGGGGCCATACCAAGTGAAGGAGATCTTGATGTGATTTTCATCCACTGGAAACCTCAGATCCAGGAGCTCCAGTTGTCCATAATACCGATACAGCAGGTCGCGACCCGTCGCACTGTCCTTCCCCGCGCCCCTCATGTCCTGGCGCAAGCGGTTGAGGGTGGCGCATTCTGAGCTGTAGCGGTCGGGGTCTTCACCGTAACTCTGGCGGATGAAATCCTTGAGGGGCCGGATCCAGTCGATTTCGTTGGTCTGCTTGAGCGGACACGAGATCATGGGCGATTCGGCCATGGTGGTGTCCGGGAGGAGCGGGGAGCTCCCATCCAAAGGCGGAGAGACAGCGGACCCGATTCGGAGCAGGGGAGCACGAGCAGGTCGGGCGAGGTCGAAGTCGCAATGGGGAGGGGGGAGGGTTTCGGAAGGGCACTGTGGGGTAACGAGGGTGGGCGATGCTTAGGCGTCGTCACAGCGAGAAATTGTGGTGTGGTAGGGGTCGATAGATAGATTAGTCGCTGCTCACTAGTTCAGGTAGTAGTAATCGTCCCCAACGCAGCCTAACCGTAGTTCCGTCGTTAGCTCGGCGATGATGACGGAAGTGGGGAGCAGCGGAAGGAAGGGGTCCTGACTCACGGCGACGGGAGACGGAGAGGTCAACGGACAGGAAGGGCAAGAACTGCAACGAGAGACCGAGCATTCAGCGCGCATACGAGCAGGATAATGAAGGGGGGAAGGAGTGGCGGTGGGAGACGAGGGGGATGGTGGGAGGGGAGGGGGAGGTGGAGGTGACGAGGATGGAGCGGTTGTGATGGCCGGATCGTAACCGCCGGCCGTGATGGAGGCGGGAAAGCTTGGATGGGCACTCGCCCCCATCCTCCAGTCAGTGCCCCGATCCGAGCATCGGCTGAGACGGGGCGGGCAAGCAGGATTCAGGAAAGGTGGCCGTGACTGATGTTCGGACTTACAGTAGAACCTAGACCTTAGAAGAAGTAGAGATGTCTTGCGCGCTAACTCTAATCGTACATACACGTCACATAGTAGTCTCTATAAACAAGCAACATCAAGAAGGGACCGGATACAGGAGAAATCCTCCCCACATGCAGAATGGCACCAGAACCCCCAAGCTCGCCGTCGCTATGATATTTTCCGAAATAATTACAGTATGAAATGAAGGAGCCCCAAGCAGTGTCCAAGAATTGCGATTATACATGTCGTCCGTCACCCGGTTCGGCTTGAGCTTCACTTCTTCTCCTTCTTCTCCCCGTCCTCTTTGGCGTTGCCCGAATCCTTTGTGCTGGACTCGCTCTTCGAGCCCTCAGACCCTGAGGCTTTGTTGTGGTTCACGAGCTTGTGCCAGGCGGATTTGAGAAATCCTTCGTTCTTGGGATCGGAGGCTGCGCCCGTGCCGGATGGGGGAGAACTATGACGTGGTTAGAATGTCTGTTATGTTGGGATAATCTTAGTAGTTATCGGTACTCACCCGTCCTTGGGAATGTCCATGACGCGCTTGGCCGTCTTGTCGTTCATCTCATCGGCAAGAATCTCAAGAATGGTCCGCTGGTTGCCAGTCAAATACTTCGGCATGGAGACCTTGAACTCGACCTTCAAGTCACCCGTAGCAGTAAAGCCTCTGGAACGTCCGCTCAATTTCTTCATACCCATGCCCGACAGTGTGATGCGGTCGCCGGTGCCGGTACCCGTGCCAACCTTTACCTTGACCTCGCCATCCAACGTCGGGACCGTCACTTCACCACCAAGCAGGGCGGTGGTGAGGGGAAGGGAGGCTGTGTAGAGAATATCGGAGCCGGAACGGCTGAATCGGTGGTCGGGAGCGACACGGATCGAGACGTAGAGATCACCCTTCTGGGTCCGGGTGCCCGGAGCAGCCGCTGTACCCGTGGGAGGGGCGTCACCCTCTCCGGAGACTCTCAGACGCATGCCGTCCTCGACACCACCGGGGATATCAACCTGGACAGTCTTCCGATCCCTGACCACTCCGTTGCCCTTGCACGAGCCACATTCGGATCCTCGAGGGACCATCATTCCCGCTCCACCACAGGCGTCGCAGGTGGCTGCGACCTGGAATCCTCCCTGCATAAAGTGTACCCGGGTTCCGGAGCCGTTGCACTGGCGGCACTGAGTGCGTTTGGCACCCTTCTTCAGACCGTCACCACTGCAGGTGCCGCACTCTTTCAGAGGATTGATAACAATATCCTGCGATGTGCCCTTCGCCGCGTCCATGAAAGAAATGTTGGTCTGAACCTCAATATCCTCACCCACCAAGATCTCCTGGAACGGACCCCGACGTCCTCGGCCTGACCGGCGAGCACCACCTGCGAAAGCCCCAAACAGATCCTCGAAGTTGATGTCTGCCGAAAATCCTCCAGGGAAACCGCCGCCACCGAAACCGCCGAAGCCACCAAACCCTCCAGCGCCAGAAAATGGGTTGCCGCCGGCACTGGGATCGAAGCCGCCATTCTGGTCGAAAGCAGCGGAGCCAAAACGATCGTAGTTCTCGCGCTTCTTGGGATCGGAGAGGAGTTCGTATGCGGTTTGGGCCTCTGAGAACTTTTCCTTGGCGTTTGGATCCTTGTTGGTATCCGGGTGGTACTTCTTGGCCATTCCATAGTAGGCCTTCTTGATATCTCCTGCCGAGGCGCCCTTGTCGACACCTAGGACTTTGTACGGGTCAGCAACCGCTCCAAGGGGAGCAGTCGTATGGAAAACCTGTAGGCCGGAGATCAGTTAGTCACGGCCCGGATCGATGACTCCGGACGTTGCAGACACCACTTACCTTTGAGCAAAGCAATGCCGGATGCTTCTTGCTCCGAGCACCCTCCCGCAAGCGCTGACTGGTTGTAGAAGAGGCTGAGACATGGTAACTCCGGACCGAGGGGGTAGATCGAATGCTGGCGGCCGGGCTCTGCTTCGAGCACTGTCGCGAAGTCCGCAAGAAACGGGCGGGAAGAGCCGCGGCTTTAGGCATTGCGGCGGAGGTAGCGCTCATGGTGAAAAAGCCGGGGTGCACTCGATCAACGAAGCACGGTCACTCGCACAGAGAAGGGAGGGGGGGGAGGAGATTGCAATCCGTGGACGTTGATTTGAGAAGAAGCGGAGGAGAGACCTTTGAGCTCGACCGCCTCCTGATGGGGAAGACGCTTGGAAGCTTCGAGTCGTTCGGCTCGAAAAAGTCTCCCGATCGGAAAAACAAGCGGCCGGGGCGGCGATGATGAAAGCCTGCTGCTTGCTTCGGTAATCAATCACTCGAACCGACCGACCGACCTGACGGACTGCATCGCATTGCATTGATTCTTCTTCCCCCGACCACCTCGCCTTTCCTTTCCTCCCTCCCTCCCCCCCTTTCTCCCCCAGTACGCCCTCGTGCTGCTGCTGTCTCGCTTTCTCTTTTCACCCCCCCTCATCCCACTTACACTTCCCTTTCCCCGTGTCGTGTCACCCACATCTACAGTAGCATGCTCCGCGGCCAGACCCTCCCCTGGAGAGCCGCGCTCCACCAAACGCCGCGCTCCTTCATCCCTCGGCCTCTCATTGCTCCTTCTAGATACAATGTCAGTACCCGGTCGATAGTAAACGCCTCGCGATTCCGCCGTCCCCTCCCGTCGTCGCCTCGCACCTTCTCCTCGAGCTCCATCCGGCGGAAAGAAAAGCCCCCACCCGGTGACGAAAAGGACGACCCGGCTCAGAAAGAGCAAAAGGACACGAACGAGGACAAGGATGCTGATCGAGCTCCGGATGCCCGGCGTAAACCAGCTGATTCTTCTAGCAAGCAGGGATCGTCACAGGAACCCGGAGCTCCGACATCGGGCGTCGCGCGGCGGAAGGACAAGGCGGGCGGGGACAAGGAGCAACGTGGCCTGGATGAAGACTCGAAGAAGGACGGTAATGCAGTAGAAGGGAAGGGGAGCTCATCGGATACTCCGTCTCCCATACCTGTCAGTGGCGGCTCAGACTCCAAGCCCAGCGGTGCGAACAACGGTGGCAATGAAGATGGCGGAAAGAAGGGAAAGAAGGGCTCCGGTGAGAAGGCCCTACAAAAGCCATCAGTTCCGGACGTCTACCCTCAAGTGATGGCAATCCCGATTGCCAAGCGACCGTTATTCCCGGGCTTCTACAAAGCCATCACCATCCGAGACCCGAACGTGGCCACCGCCATCCAGGACATGATGAAGCGGGGACAACCCTATGTGGGTGCTTTCCTCTTCAAGGATGAGAATGCCGACGGCGATGTGATTGAAAACCTGGACGATGTCTATGATGTTGGAGTCTTCGCCCAAATTACTGCCGCCTACCCTCTTCGTGGCGAAGCGAGTGGCGTGACTGCGGTTCTCTATCCTCATCGTCGGATCAAGGTCTCTTCGCTGCTTCCGCCGAGCGACTCGGCAAAAGCTACCCCGACGACAGAAGACAAGACCACGGAGCGCCGCGGAGATGTTGTGGCTAGTTTCGAAGAAGGCTCTGCAGAGCTTGCTCCCAAGGACCACTATGAGCCCACTTCCTTTTTGCGGAAGTACCCCGTCAGCTTGGTCAACGTGGAGAACCTGGCGGAGGAGCCATATGACAAGAAGAGCCCCATCATCCGCGCGGTCACCAGTGAGATCGTCAATGTCTGCAAAGAGATTGCTAGCCTCAACCCTCTGTTCCGCGATCAAATCTCTGCCTTTTATACCGATCAATTTCCTGGCAATCTGAGCGACGAGCCTTCCAAGCTGGCTGATTTTGCTGCTGCTGTGTCTGCAGGTGAACTTAGTGAAATGCAAGAGGTTTTGGAGGTGATGAACATCGAAGAGCGACTTCCTAAGGCCTTGGTTGTGTTGAAGAAGGAGCTCATGAACGCGCAGCTTCAGTCTAAGATCTCAAAGGACGTGGAAGCTAAGATTCAGAAGCGTCAGCGCGAGTACTGGTTGATGGAACAGATGAAGGGTATCAAGAGAGAGTTGGGCATTGAGTCCGACGGCAAGGACAAACTGGTGGAGAAGTTCAAGGAAAAGGCGCAAAAACTTGCCATGCCGGAAGCTGTGAAAAAGGTGTTCGACGAGGAACTCAACAAGCTCGCTCATCTGGAGCCTGCTGCCTCTGAGTTCAATGTCACCCGCAACTACCTGGATTGGCTGACTCAGATTCCTTGGGGACAGAAGAGTGTGGAGAACTTTGGTATCCAGCACGCGATGACAGTCCTGGATGAGGATCACTATGGCCTCAAGGATGTTAAGGACCGCATCTTGGAGTTCATCGCCGTGGGCAAGCTTCGTGGAACCGTGGAAGGGAAGATCATCTGCCTGGTCGGACCTCCTGGTGTTGGAAAGACCAGTATTGGAAAGTCGATCGCGCGTGCCCTGAACCGACAGTACTACCGGTTTTCTGTTGGAGGCCTTACGGATGTTGCGGAAATCAAGGGACACCGTAGGACATATGTGGGGGCTCTTCCTGGACGCATCATCCAGGCCCTCAAGAAGTGCCAGACGGAGAACCCTCTCATCTTGATTGACGAGGTCGACAAGATTGGCCGTGGCCATCAAGGTGACCCGTCCTCTGCGCTCCTTGAGCTGCTTGACCCCGAACAGAACTCGTCTTTCTTGGACCACTACATGGATGTTCCAGTCGATCTGTCCAAGGTTCTCTTCGTCTGCACGGCCAACGTGACTGATACCATCCCTCGGCCACTGCTGGATCGCATGGAGCTCATTGAGCTCTCGGGCTATGTCGCTGATGAGAAAATGGCCATCGCCCAGCGGTACCTTGCGCCTGCTGCCCGGGAGCTGACAGGTCTCAAGGAGGTTGATGTTAACCTGACGGAAGAGGCCGTTGAGGAGCTCATCAAGTCGTACTGCCGTGAAAGTGGTGTTCGCAACCTGAAGAAGCAGATTGAAAAGGTCTATCGGAAGGCCGCGTACAAGATCGTCCGCGATCTTGGGGAAGATGTTCTCGCGGAGGAGAAGGCTCTGACGGAGGAAGGCAAGGCCGCCCAAGAGGAGTCGCAGAAGGACACCGAGTCGTCTGACCCGGTGAACTCTCCTGCTGACCCGGAAAAGTCTACAACGGAAACGCCTCGCGTTGCGTTGAAGGTTCCTGAATCCGTGCAGCTCAGCATTGGCAAGGACAGTCTCACCGACTATGTTGGACCCCCCATTTTCACTGCCGATCGTCTGTATGATGTCTTCCCCCCAGGCGTGACCATGGGTCTTGCTTGGACTAGCATGGGAGGCGCTGCTCTCTACGTCGAGTCGATCCTGGAGAATGCTTTGACGGCGGAATCCCGCCCGGGCATCGACATCACCGGTAACCTGCAAACCGTAATGAAGGAGTCTAGCCACATCGCCTACTCGTTCTCCAAGTCGGTGATGGCCAAGCAGTTCCCCGAAAACCGATTCTTTGAGAAAGCCAAGCTGCACATGCATTGTCCTGAGGGCGCAGTACCGAAGGATGGTCCATCTGCAGGTATCACTATGGCCACGTCTCTGCTGTCCTTGGCTTTGAACCATCGTCTGGATCCGACCATCGCCATGACCGGAGAACTGACCGTGACCGGCAAGGTCTTGCGTATTGGAGGCTTGCGAGAGAAGACGGTGGCCGCCCGCCGCGCTGGTGCCAAGAGGATCATCTTCCCCGCGGACAACATGTCTGACTGGCTGGAGCTGCCTAAGGTGAGTTGCAATCCCGCCCTGAATTATATGACAGCACTAACCTTCAACCACAGAATATCAAGGAAGGAATCGAGGGCCACGCAGTAAACTGGTACTCGGAGGTGTTCGAGCTTCTCTTTGCCGATCTGGACAAGGCGGCTGCCAAGACCATCTGGCAGAAGGAGCTTGCGGAGAAGCCGAAGAAGAAGTCGACTGAAGCGGAGGAAGATGCGTGAAGCACACCACCGATCCTCATGCCTTGATGACATCCTATACTCCAGCTCCTACCGGGGGGTCTGTTTTCTTTTCTAGTCGCGTGCAAGGCGTTTCACCTGGAAAGCATGGTTTGGAGTTGCTCTGATTTCTTTGTTTCTTCTCTTGTTTGGATTAATTAGACCCACCATCGGGTATGTTGCCCATGTTTCCAAGTTGTGGACGGGACCACAACGCGGGTGGAAGTCGACGCTCACCTTGCTTGTTGTCTGGCAGTCCCGACCGGAGGCTGTGAGGCGCGACGCGGGAGGTGAGTGGCAACACTGAAAGCCCATCAAACAATCACTCCGCTCCGACAAAAGATGATGGGACTCGTTCATTCGACCGGCTGTGTATCATTGTTGGGTCATGTAAATGAGCCAGTTGAGGAAGGGGATAGAGCATCGGTGCTCCCTGACACTGTTGCCAGGCTTGTGAATGGATAGTATCACTTCTTGTATGTATATACGAAGACTAGGCCTGTTTATTCGGTAATAGAGGCTGAGTTGCCCAAGTCCTGTCCTGTCTGTAAAAGGTAGTCAGTTCCAGAGGATCGTAGGTAGTTTCTGTGACTCGGATTGGGTTTGTGTGTTGGGACAAATACCCATGATACCACGCCTGCCTGGTACGGAGTGGCTTGAGAAACCCCGCCCCTCCTGTCTTCTAAGTGTCAACCCACCCCCTCCTCACCGAACCCAGCAGTCCGGGGTAGTCCGGGGCAATCCGGGGTGCGTCACAGGTGATTCAATCCACACCGACGCCGAGCCACCATGCGGAGCCATTCTAATCCACCGATATAGACATCCGATCTGATATCAAGGGAGTATCTACAGACACAAACTGCACCTTTTCGGTGAGATTTTTGACTGTAATTCGTAGAGAACAGCATAGACAGTACAGGCGTAACTTCAGATAACACGAAATAACACTCTGGGGGTCATTCACAGCTCGCTTCCCAATCTGTCAGTTGCCCTCCCACCCACAACCCCGACTATAAAATCGCATCCCCCCCCCTTCTCTTCCTCTTTCTTCTTCTCTTCTCCTCCCCACCCTCTCCGACCGTTCTCCTCTGTCTCATACCTTGCTCAAGCATAGCTCGTTCACATATCTCCTTCCAACCCTTCAATTGCTATCTCAAGCAGAACAATCTTCCCCGTTCTTGACTTCAGTAATCATCATGAAGCTCAACATCCTCTACATTCTGGCTTTGTTTGTTGCCTTCGTGGCATCGGCGGCCATGACTGGCGTCACCGATGATGAGCTCACTGTTGATGGTGGAGGTACGCGTCATGTCTTGTTGTGTTAATCTATATCTTCTTGGTCTTGGTCCATCATGGTCAAGCATCAACAAAGCTAACTCACTCTTTCTTCTAATACAGACTTGTTTGACACCGGAAAGGTGGACCTCACTGAGGCGCCCGTCGCTGACGGTAAAGAAAGTAAGTCTTTTCTTTCCCTTCGGTAGCATGGTGTCTGCTCTCAGACAAGTAAGGAGGCTAACCTGCCATTCCTTTCATAGATTCGCCTATCTTCGACGATGACATGATGACCACCTGGGATTATGGTGATGAAGAAAGTAAGTAATGTCTTCTTCTTTGTTAGTATGTCTTCTCTCAGGCAATTAAGAAGCTGACTCGCTTTCTGTTTAATAGACTTGTCTGCCTTTGATGATGATGACATGATGACCACCTGGGATGATGTCAACACTGAAGGTGGGTTTCTTCTTCTTTCCGTTAGCATTTGTGTTCCTCTCAAGCAAGTAGCAAAGCTAACTTAGCCTTTCTCCCTAGAAGCATCTGCCACCGTGGACGAGGACATGTCTCCCACTGTTGCTGGCGATCGGCCTACTCATAGCTGCCGCCGTTACTGCAACTCCGAGGCAGACTGCCCATGCCCCGGATGGGGATGCTTCATGCATCGCTGCTTGGGACGTGATGTGAACATCGATAATTGATGGCCTATCCTTGGGTCCGTCAGTGACATCGTGACTTGACCGTTCGTTGGGTATGTACTTACTCGACTTGAAGAGCGGGTTTGTTGTCGTTTCTTAAAAGGAGGGGTGCATGGCACGTTGTTGTTGCTGTCGTCGTTTTATTGAACGGACGGTAGTGGTTGAGCTTCCTCAGTTGATCTGAGATGCAGCTAGTGCTTGTTTGTTAATTGCTTCTGCTTACTTGCGGATGTTTGTTGTCCGTGGGATAGGGCAGTCGCCGTGGATGTTCGCTGTTACCTGCTGGGCGGGAGGCATGGGAGCGCCTGTGGAGGATAGCCTAGTCTAGCGGGCATCAGTTGCCTTGCAATCGATTGCTTTACTCTTCTGTTACATCAGCGTTGGTCGTCCGGGCGATGGGGGCCTGGATTGCCCTTAGTGCCATATCGTAGTCAGCGTCCACAGTATATCACCGCCGTCATTGATTAACCACCAGGGTCAGCATGCTATCACACATGCATACCGTGCCCATTAACAGCCAGGATCAGGATATCGCACCAATGGCTTAGTCCCCCCCAACCCCCCCTGGAAGAGGGACCCCCGGCATGGACCGCCAGCCTCAGACGTGCCCCGGATTGGATGCCCGCAGTGGAAAAGGTCGACGTGCCGGACAAGGGGTTGTTTGGAGTCCTGACGTGCTCCGGGATTCTCCGCACGACTGTCTATCTGACTTTGGGCGATCAGCAGCGGAGGAGGGGTTGAGTGGGTGGACAAAGAGGAGAAACGACAAAAAAAGAAGAAGAAGAAGAAGAAGAAGAAGAAGAAGAAGAAGAAGAAGAAGGAATGAAGTCTACGAGGTCAGACCAGGTGGCTGGCTATTCCTACCCCAGGTATATCTGGTCTGGTCTGATATGGCAGTACATACAACTAGACATACAGAAAGACATACAGTCCGACAGACGGGTAGGTTATTAGGTATGAGAGTAGATGAGATCATCTACTATCTTTAGGTGGGCTTTAGTTTTTAGTTCCTTACTCCCCTACATCCCTGGATTATTTGAGTGACACAGTTGTACAGACATGCATACATACATCTAGGCAGCTGCCTGCAGCATACTAGCCTAGTATGTATGTGCATCGGGGATGAGCTCGACGGACCAAACAAAGTAGCAACCCTGGGATGGGTTTCCGTTCCTTCAGCGACTCCAGGAACCTGGAGCCCGAGGTGGGCGGGCGTGATTGGTCGCATCATCGGCGGACCAGGGCGCGTTGTTCCCTGGAAGCATCACTTTGAAAGTTTAGTGTGTTCGGAAGGAAATGGTGGAGGTGTTGGTGGTGTTGGTCATGGCTGTGATGGTGATGATGGTGATGGTGATGGTGATCACGATGATGATGATGATGATGATGATGATGATGATGATGATGATGATGATGATGATGATGAGGGACTAGGTAGAGGAGGTGGTATGGGGGATGTGAGTGGAAGGGATGAAAGGAGGGAGGGGGGGGCCATGGTGGGAGTATAAAGGGTGGAGGGGCGGTTCACTTATCTCTGGCGGGCTATCGATTGGGTCCAGGTGTACAGGGAGCCGTATACTGTTTCCTCCGAGGGAGGACCTGGCAGGCGGTTGTTTGTACAGCGTGGCTGGTGCTGGACTTGGGACTGCGTGCTTGCTACCTGCTACTTTGCTACCCGCCGATGTGCGGATCCAGCGATACGCTCGGGTAGATGAGAAATCAACAAGACATCGGACAGGAAAGATTGCGACACTGGCCGAGGGGGGTGAGTGATAACGGAGGCAACCCGACCAGCTCAGTTTGGCCCGGCCGTCAGGGAGCCGGAGGATTAGGGAGGATTAGGGAGACAGGAACGAACGGGGAGGCTTCGAGAAGGAAGTTGGGCTGTGCGTCTGCAGTAGCGGATGCCGTGGGATGAATCGAGTAGTGCTCGAGCAGGATGAAGAATGGAGGCTGTGGCACATGAAGTATATCATTTCCAATGGGGGGTTCGGGGGCCCTCCCTCAGCATAGTAATCTCATCGTTGACCTCTTCGTCGCCATCCATCCCCGTCACATCGCCGTCGCCGTCGCCGTCACCGTCACCATTTCCCCCATCGCCCATCAGGCACACACTGCGCTCCCTGTCAGGCCGCCGTGCATCTCCACTGGCTGGGGCTGTATCGCATAGAGCACTCCTTCTTACTCCGGACTATACATCCTACTACATAGCAGTGCTCCGGAGGGTCTGGAGTATTATTACTAGACAGTAGTAGCGTATGCCACAAGCAGTTATTACTCGGGATTATTCCCACGCAAGGATCCGATTGTGCGTTCGGCGTGTCTTCCATGGGCCTTCCATCATTGGACCTGTTCCATCGGGCCCAGTCCTGCCAATCTCTTGTCGCTCAGGGCCTCTCCTTCTCCTCTTCTACTCTTGCATTTCCCTTTCTCTTGACTTGACTTCTCTGACGGCTTTCTGGTCGGTCTTGTGGGCGGTGAATTTCCCCATCGTTCCTCTCCGTCCTCCTCGTCGTCATCCGCCAGCGTCTCCTTGTCTCGTCTGTCTGTCTACTGTCTACCCGTCAACTGATCGCCCGGCGGTGATATTGATCCAATCTGCTCCTTCGCCCCTTCAGCCCAACCAGCCTTGCAGCAGCCGGGCAACACCTTGTCAGTCGATCGACTCGACGAAACACTCCTCGCCATCGTCATTTGCCCGGATCGCCTCTCCATGCCCTCTCTCCCCCATTGCATTGTCGCTCCCTCTGCCTTTGATCCCCATTAGTAGTGACCTGACCACCACAGCAACAACACCAACACCAACACCCACACCCACCCCCCAACATCACCACCACCACCACCACCACCACCACTTCTGTCGCCATCCCAAGCACAAACCAGTCCACTACTTCCCCCACAACGACATCATTGCGCGACCAGTGGGCCCCGGATTGACTGGGCAAAGCCGTGCCTGGCCAACAGCTCGAATTCTCACCGACTTCTCCAGGGAGATTGATCGCTATTTATTTATATCGCGGAAATCCGACTTTAAACTTTTCCTTCCTCTGTCCCGTCATCATTGCCCATTGGTCTCCTCTAGTACTCTTTTCCATAGCCAGTTTTGCTTTTGGCCCCCTGTTTTTCTTTTTTTCTCTCTTTCCCACTTGCTCTTCTCACCCACAGAGCCATTCTTAATTTGACTACTACTGCGAGTCTTTTATTTTCCAATTCTGCTGCATCGGACAGTCACTGCTGACCCCAGGATCCCGTCGCAATTCTTATGGACATCTCCGTCTCAGCCCCGCGGGTGTCCAAGTCGTTCTCCGTACGACAGTTTTGCGACCGTGTGGTGCCGCATGGCCATCTCCATCGCCGACAGTTCCTGTAGCCCGACGAGGTCGCTGGGGCTGGTGTTGGACCCAGAAAAGACCAACCTCCCCCGTCCCAAGCAGAGCATGTGGCATCGGCTGGGCCTTCGCCGGTGGCTGGGCCGCGATGATCGAGATTTCTCCTCCCAGTCCCCGTCCCCCGCCGCCGACGCTGCCCCCACTGCGAACAAACCCAATTCTCCGGCCGCCCACAACAGTTCCAATGGTAATCTCAACTCCCACGCCGGCGCCGACCAGCCCCCCAAGTCCCGTCTCCGCCACAGCCACAACAAACCCCACGACAACCTCACGCGTCGCCTCTCCCGCAAGGTAGGCGTGGGCTTGCCCCGGGCCACCACCTTTAAACGACAGAATTCCGAGCGTCGCGACAATCTCTCCCCCTTGGAACCCGAACCCCGTCGCGCCGTGTCCGCTGACCGTCGTCGCGCCGTGAGCTCCCACCGGTCCAGATCCCCACCGCCCACCGTGGACCCCAGATTGTCCGCACCCGAGGTTCAGTGGCGCGAGGACCCGGACGAGACCACGGGTGGTCGACTCTCCGAGGCGAATGAGGACAGCGACTTCCGCTCGGAATGGAACCCCTGCCCTGACGTGACGGAAGTTCCCGAGGAGCTACCAGACGATACTCTCGAGATGGAATTGGAGAAGCGATGGATTTTGAACCTGAGCATGCACTTTCGGGATCGCTCCGAGAGAGAGAAGTTTTTCGTTACGTATGCGGAGACGCCCACGCGGTGGCGGAGGGTCACCATCTCCTGCGACTACCGCGGCGCGCCCCCCGATTCTCTCGAACAAGACCTGAAGGAGCTGCGCTATCAACGAGACAAGTGTGGTCGGATCTACGAGTCGATTCGGGAATCGCTGTCGGAGATCCAGTTTTACGATACGGTGACGAACCTGAAGCTAGAAACGCGCGACGGGCGTCTGCACGTCCACGTCACGGAAGACGTCAACGAGATTATCCCCTACCCGCCCGCTTCGTGCGTTGGGCATCTACCGGAAGCGCGGCTCGTCCGAGAAAACCAGCTACATTTCGAAGCGCATCTGTCGGGATTTGTCTATAATGTGCAATTAGACGGTAAATCCTACATCAAGAAGGAGATCCCGGGCCCCGACACAGTAGACGAGTTTCTGTACGAGATCAATGCGCTCCACGCCCTGGAAGGCACTCCCTATGTGGTGGGAGTGGAAGGAATAGTGGTCGATGATCAGGAGGAAGTGGTTAAAGGCCTGCTCATTGGTTTTGCCGAAAAGGGAGCCTTGGTCGACATTCTATATGAAAATCGGGGACAAATCGCCTGGGAGCGGCGGGAGCGTTGGGCAAAGCAGATAGTCCACGGGCTCTGCGAGATCCACGAGGCCGGTTATGTGCAAGGGGATTTCACGCTTTCTAACATCGTGGTGGATGCGAACGACAACGCTAAGATCATTGATATCAATCGGCGCGGCTGCCCGGTGGGATGGGAGCCCCCCGAGATCGCGAAGAAGATCGAGAGTAACCAGCGGATCTCCATGTATATCGGGGTCAAAACGGATCTTTTCCAGCTGGGCATGACGCTGTGGGCTCTGGCCATGGAGGAGGACGAGCCAGAGCGACAGCCGCGCCCTCTCATGCTGGGCGAAGACGTGCCCGTGCCAGATTACTACCGTAGGTTGGTCTCTATCTGTTTAAGCCCGTCTCCCCGCCACCGACTGTCCGCGAAGGAACTTCTTGGTTTTTTCCCGAGCATTTCCCGAGCAGAGTCCTCGTTCCCTCGGAGACATCCCGCCCATACGGGTCTCGGGGTTGCTATGCACAATGGCGCTCTGCCGCTGTACGATGCGCGGGCGGCCTTTCTGTATCAGCACGCGCGGCCTGTAGTAAATGGCTCTTTTGATACGCAATTGTCGCTGGATGAAGCATATTCATTGCAGCACGATAGCAGCGATTTTGCTCACTCCCCAGAACGGGAGCAATTCGATGTATCCGGGGAGCAGAATGGAGCGACCGGGATGGAGAGGCAGCTCGGGGTGTCTGCAGGGCCGCACAGGTTGAATGATTATGCACATGTGCAGCCAGTCAATATGTCCCCAAGGACCTTTTTTAGAAGCACCGAGGAGCCCTTTGATCTCGATTGTCCGGAACAAGGGGACGATGGACGGGATCTGGACGCCCAGGTGGCTCCATACTACCGGAGGGCCTCCGTGGACCGCGCAGGTGATCTGATGCCTTTCGAAACTAACCCATTGACTGGGACGCTTGCAGATGTTGCTCGTCCCAGTTATTCTCTGAGACAGAGTTCCATAAACAACCTATCTGACATGGGAAGATATCAAGAATCCCCGCTGTCATCGGCAGACACGCAATCTACTGATCTCTACCCGGCTCCCTTAACAGACCTGGGACATGCCCTGATAGAAGGTCAAGATTGGCCCATGGAAGCACGGTCGCGCTCGGTGTCTTCTCTTCTACATTCCATTCTGCCCATCAACCCCGCAGCGAATGTGTCTGAGCAAAAGATGATTGACTCCGATGCTGCCCAATTCTCGCGTCTGCGCGTTAACTCGACGCTAGGATACCCTCACCAAGGCGTCCAAGAACCCACCTCCTCCTACCTGAGCGAATCCCATCTACCCATCAACCCAGCATTCACGGAGAAGGCTCTGGCGTCGGTATGACATAAAGGGTGATTTTCTAGATTGACTTTTGCAAGGAAGCCGTCACTTGTTCCAAGCGCTTGTGTTATCCATTGGGCGGACAGTGCGCGATACCCAGCCAAATTGCACTGTACAGTTAGTTACTTTGAAGCGTTGCTCTATTAGCGGGCATCAAGGCGAGCTCGGCGTTACTGATTCTCGGGGGTTGCTTCTTTTTTTTGTTTTGTTTTGTTTTGTGCTCATTCTAAAAAGCCCCGGGTGCACCAGGTTCTCTCCCATTGCAATTGCGACCATCTCAGGAAACTTAGTAGTCCTGCAGATACATCTCCTGCTTGCCAGCCACATGGCGTTGCATTCCACTTTTGATCTAACCAGCCCCCACCCACACCACTTTACGACTTACGACCGGATGGATATTGTGCCTTTTTTTTACCTCAAAGTTCTGCGCGTTCGACACCAGTCCCATGTACATTGGTTGTTAATAATATTCTAACCAGCGAACTGTATTAATCAAGGATTGTTTTTTCTTCTTTTTCTTCTCTCTAATCGATTCCGTCCCGTCCGTAACCTGGAGTCCGCTCCTATCTTTCCTTTTTTTATCTCATTCATTCAACCGTACATCATCATCATGATCATATATAACCAACCATACCACCTTCTACTTTTACTTCCTCTGCAGAAACGCCTCAAAACTCGCCTGCCACGGCGCCGCATCCACCCCGAGTCCCCTCCCAATCAACACAATCTTGCACTGCGTCTTGGGCTCCTGGTCCTGCGTCGGCGCGGCATCCCGGATCTCGAAGATCTCGCGCACCGCCTGGATGATCTTCGAGGACCCGTCGTCGATCGCCAGAATGCCCTTCAGACGATGGATATCGAAGTTCGCTGGGCCCGGGGCCCCCGATGGAAGCGCCGGGAAGGTCGAGTCCCAGAGCACGGACTGCAGCCAGGAGTCCACCAGGGGGACTTGCGTGGGGGTGATGGGGGGTGTGGTGATTGAGAGGGTGGATATGGCCTGATATATGTTAATAATCGAACGGGTTGGGTAGCGGTGGTTGTGGGTTTTGGGGGTGTAATCCACTTCACAGCGTGACAAACAACAACACCAACAATCACAAAGAGAGAGAGAGAGTGTGTGGAGAGGATGGGGGGGGGGGGGGGGGGGG
>KZ825937.1:50984-109749 GCA_003184645.1 Aspergillus ellipticus CBS 707.79 | reverse complement strand
AACCCTAAACCCTAAACCCTAAACCCTAAACCCTAAACCCTAAACCCTAAACCCTAAACCCTAAACCCTAAACCCTAAACCCTAAACCCTAAACCGGTAGAGATAGAGACCCGGCCTTCTCGATTCCTCCGCCACCATGTTCACCGTCCTGGACAGTATAAAGAGTAGTATGATCTTAATGGTTTATCTAATATCAGATACTATTTTTGTTATACTAGATTCTGTAAAAGCCTTTTTCAAAACACAGTATACTCCTTAGAGTCAAGGGGAGAGAGGTCAAACAGGTCGAGCAGATAAGCTAAATCTAGAGAATATTACTATACTGTAATTAAATATATATTATATTTTATATATTATCTGTATAATAGAGATATATATATTACTAATTAACCTGCAGTTATTAACCTATCTACTATACCTGATCTTCCTGACCAGCAGGTATAAACAGTTAAAATAATAGTTATATCTTAATCTGACTATAACTGTACAGTTAAAAAATTTTTATATCTTAATCTGACTACTAGATTATAGCCAGATTAAGATTAAGATATAACAATCAGGTTAATCCACTCTATACCTGATACTACAACTATTAATATATTAAATATAATAATCCTAAGATTATTAGAGAATAGTTTAATTATATATAGATTACTATAATATAATATAAGATTATATAGAAAAATATTTATAATTTTAATAAAACTAGTTTTACTATAGATTTAGTAGCTACTGTTTAAATAGTTACTAGAATTAATTACTGTCGGATTAATAATCAGACTACTAATTAGTTAATGTAATCAACGGTTGGACGGCCTACACGGTTAGGCGGCCCATCCTACTATCCTATATAAAAGATATCCTTTTAATTCTATTATATCTCAATAAAAACTGTATTTGAGAGGTTCTAACTTTATAGATAGATTATATATATAGAAATAAATATTCTATAGAGTTTTAAGATTTTTATAATTTTTATTTATATTGATAGATCAAAGTTTTATATAATATATATAAAATACAGGTATTATATTATAATAAGCTATTATATATATTTATAAAGACTTCTAGAATATATCTAAAGATTATTTATATTATTTTAAATTTATATATCATAATTTAGGTCTCTTAGACTTTTGATGGTTGAGATATCTTATATTTAAAAAAGAATCTTTTGTATAGTATTACCAGCTGGGCCGCCCAACCGTGTGGGCCGTCTAACCGTTGATTATGTTAACATATCCGGTAAGCGAGCGCCGCACGTAAGCGAGCGCCGCACCTCTACCCGATTTTTATATATAGGTGAAATTCTAGGGCTATTATTAATAAAATAATTATATTTCTATCTAAAAATTATTTAGGAACTTGATTAGGATATTATAATTATCTATATTCTAGAATATAATAATTACTGTACTGCGGGGGCGTTTATATATATAGCCTAACTGCAGGAAATACAGGATCTAAAAAAAGTATATTTTAAACTTTATTAATTTTATTCTTATACTGGAACTGCTCTAGATCTTTCTAAATAGCTGGTCTCTCTATAAGAGCTAGCTGTTTAGTAGAATATTTTTTTTTAAAGCTTCTTTATATTAGAAGTATATAATTTGTAGATTTCTTCGTGTATAAAAATAAGCTTATTAAGATATAATTTATAATCTTTAATAAGTTTATTAAATCGTGTCTCTAGTAAAGATAAAGAACTCTATATATATACTCTAAGTAGCTGTTTTATAGTAGATACCTGTTTTTCAAGCTGTCTAGTTATATAAGATATTTTTAGAGCTGTATTAGTTAATTAACTATCTAATAGTATAGAAGTCTTTAGCTGAATATTCAGCTAACTGAGTATTCTATCTAAATTAAATAGAACTAGACCAGTATCTGTAAAGCTATTCTAAATAGTATTTATTTAAAAAATATATTTATAAGCTTATAGAAAGATCTTTAGAAAATTAAATTTATTAATATAATTAATTTTTAAATATATTTACTTTTCTACTAAACTGCTGTATACCTGCTTTAAAGATAAAAAGCAGCTAATATCTAAAGACTGTAGTAGATATAATAAATATACAGATATATAAATAGAAATAATATTATTCTTACTATATATCTAGTTAAATTAAGATATAAGATAGCTGCTATAGCTGTTAAGAATTAAAAGATAATATTTTTCAGTTATATAATTAGTAATAGCAGGAATAAAGAAGTTTTAAAGCTAGTAAAAATTTATTTTATCTGTAATTTATCTATTAAAACTAATCTTAATCCTACTATTATATAGGAGTTTAATATCTTAATACTAATTTTTTATATAGATCTTTTCTTTAAAAATTATATATAAAGAAAGTACCTAACTAGTAGAGTTAATATATTTAATTAAAATAATCTATTCTTAATTATCTAATTATATAAAAGAGGTCTTTTTATAGTAATTAGCTCTAGTAACTACTTAAATAATAGCTACTAAATCTATAATAAAGCTAGTTTTATTAAAATTATAGATATCTTCTTATATAATCCTGTATTATATTATAGTAATTTATATATAATTAAACTACTCTCTAATAATTTTAAAATCTTTATATTTAGTATACTGATAATTATAATATTAAATATAATAAGTTTTTAAATAATCTTATTATTTAATAAAATTATATATCTATTTCTTTCTAACTAATTAGATTAGTATAGTATTATACTAAGTAAATAGAATATTAGCTATTTCTTATATATAAAAAAATCAGGGAGATACTCTATATTAATCTAGTAATAAAATCTATTATATAAGTAATTTCTTTTTATTTTAAATTATTTTATAATTATTAGTATATATTTCTGTATATATAGTAATACTATAAAGTTACCTGCAGATAGTTCTCTTAGTAATATTATAAATATAAGCTGCTTTATAAATACTATAAATTTCTGAATTTTTTACAGTAGAGACTACTAGTAGGACTTTTTCTTTCTTTTTAATTAAATCTCTTAGATTTTGACGCGCTTTTGGAGGCATGGTTAGTGGTTGAAATAAGCAAGGTATTTGACCGTGATCAAATTTTAGGAGGTGCGGCGCTCGCTTACGTGCGGCGCTCGCTTACCGGATATGTTAACGTATTCGGTAAGCGAGCGGCGGATGTAAGCGGGCGGCGGAACACCACCCGATTTCCACCTCCAGGTGAGATTTAAGCCCCTTTATTAATAAACCAATTGTATTTCTATATAAAAACTAATTAGGAATACGATTAGGACATTACAACTGTCTATATCCTAGATTATAACAGTCACTGCAGCGTGGTGGCGCTTGTACACGAGGTTTAACTGCAGGAAGCCCCGGATCCCTAGATACAGTATCTTAAATTTTAATAATCTGATTCTCTTACTGGAATTACTCCTGGCTCTCCTAAATAGAAAGACTCTCTGTAGTATTAAACTGCTTAGTAGACTTCTTCCTTTTTAGAAGCTGCTTCTCATTTACAGCTCGTAAATCACGAATTTCTTAATATATAAAAACTAACTTATTTAAAGTAATTTTATTACTTTTAATAATCTTATCTATCCGAACCTCTAATAAAGAGGTAGGACTCTGGGAGCCTTCCTGTACGCGTCTTTAAAACTTTCTTTTTACTATAGATACCTGTTTTTCGAGCTGTCTGGTAGTATAGGGTGTCTTAGGTACTGAATTAGTTAACTGACTGCCTGGTAGTATAGGAGTTTTTAGTTAAATATTCAACTAACTGAGCACTCGCTCTGGGTTATATAAAACTAGCCCAGTAGCAGAGAAACTACTGTATATATTACTAGTAGTATAGATCTTTATATACACCTGAAGAAAAGCTTCAAGGAAATCAAGCTTATTAATATAATTAATTCTAAGGTGTATCTTCTCTTCTACTAGGCCTCCGTACGCACGCTTTAGTAGTAAGAAGCAGCCAATATCCAGAGGTTGCAGTAGATGCGAAGAATAAGCAGGTATACAGATAGAAATAATATTATTCTTACTGTATATCTGGTTAAATTAAGATATTAAATAACTGCTATAACTATCAAGAACTAGAAGATAATATCTTTCAGTTATACAGCCAGTAGTAGCAGGAATAAAAAGCTTTTAAAGCCAGTAAAGACCTATCTCATTGCTAGTCCAGCTATTAAAACTAAACTCAATCCTCCAGTCATATAGTAGATTACTCTGATACCAACCCTCTATATAGACCTTCCCCTTGAAAATAATATACGGAGGAAGTACCTAATCAGAAGTATTAATATATTTAATAGAAGTCACCTATTCCCGATTTCCTGGCTGTATGAGAGGTATTTTCCTGTAGAATTCAGCTCTAGTTACTACTTTAGCAGTAGTAACTAAGCCTATAGTAAAGCCAGTCTCATCGAAGTTATAGATATCTTCAGGCACAATCCCATGCTGTATTATAGTGATTTGTACGCGGTTAAACCACTCTCTAATAATCTTAGGATCTTTACATTGAGCATGCTGATAGTTATATCATCGAGAAAAGCATGTCTTCAATTCATCACATTGTTGAATAAAGTTGTATACCCATTTCTATCCAACTAATTGAATGGGTATAGTATCACACGCAGTAAGAAGAATATTGGCCATTTCTTATATATAAGATGGTCGGGGAGGTGCTCCACGTTGTATAAGCGATAGGATCTATCGTACAAGCGATTCCTCTTCATTTCAAGTTAATTTATAAGAGTTGGCGCGTGTTTCTAAACGTGAAGTTATACCGCGTAGTCGTCTGCGGAGGGTTGTTTCGGAGACATTGAAGGTGCGTACTGCTTGATATACTGAAGAGATTTATAAATTCTTTATAGCAGAGATAACTAATAGAATCCTTCCTTCCTACTCAGCTAGATCTCTAGCTTTTTGACGCGCTTTTGGAGGCATGGTTGGTGGTTGAATTGAGCGAGGTTTTCGACCGGGGCCAAAATGCGCGTGTTCCGCCGCCCGCTTACATCCGCCGCTCGCTTACCGAATATGTTAATTGATCAATCAGATGACTAATCAAATTAATAATCTGATTAAGAATCAATGGTAGGGGATACAGCTGCGACTGGTTCAGAAATTAGTGCGACGGGTTCAGACCGGAGCTGGAAAAATAGCTCGGCCAGAGTCAGAAAAATTCTGATACTGGATCAGCTTATATATATAATATTTTTATTTCTGATACTGAATTATCTTTATTATATAATAGTTATTTATATAGTTTATATAAACTAATATTAGATTACTTCTAATATTAAATTATTTTAATTATATAATTCTAATTACTTACTTACTTAAGCAGTTAAGTTTTAAATCTTTTAGATTTTAAATTTTCTGTATTCAAACTTAGTTTAAATATAATTAAAATATTATATTTTTTATATTTTAACTATAGCAGATTAGTAAGTTATTAATAAAATTATTTAATTTATTAATAATATCAAGTCTACAGAGATTAATTATATATTATTTATATTTTAATTTTAATTTATTCTTTATTAATCTATTCTTATTTTAATTTCAGAATATATTTAAATCTGAAAAAAATAAATATTTATTTAATAATATTTCTGATTATAAATTAAAGTAATCTGAATCTAATTCTAGATTAGATTTAGATTTAGATAATAATATTAGTAATATACTATCTTTTTAGAATTATATTTTTTTATTTATAGATATAATCTCAGGAGTAGAAATTATTATAAATAAAACTAATTAATTTTAAATTAAGATTAATAAAATTTAGAATTATTTTATAATATCTGAATATCTAAATATAAAAAATAATAATATTAGAATTATTTATTTTATATATTATAATAATCTACTTCTATTATCTATTTCAGAGATATTTATTTTAAATATTAATAAGATTTTTAATATTCTTATATTAAAAGTAAGTTTATTTTTTTTTTAAACTAAATTTAAATTAAATAATTTTTTATTATAGATTTAGTATAGAGTATAATTTAATTTAGTATCTAAAAAAATAGTATTTTATCTATTATAATAAGAAAATATATTATTTAATCTTATTTAAATTTAGTTTTAATTCTATATTTATTCTGGAATTAAATACTATAAATATTAAGAAAATACTAGATTTTTTTATTTTTTAATATAGAATTATATTATATCTAAAAAATTATTAGTTTTATAAAAGTATTAGCAGTTTTATTAATTTTATTTATTAATATTTCTAATAGATATTTTAAAAAAATCTACTAAAAAATAAATATATTTATTATTAAATTTATAAAAAAACTTATTTATAATATAGATTTTATTATATTATTTTATATAATTAAAAAAAAAATAGTATAAATATAAAAAATAAAGAACTTATATAGTATAATTTTTAATTATTTTTAAAAAAAACTTAGTATATTTTTTTTTTAATATAAGTTTAAACTAGAAATATTATTAATTTTTTTTTAGTAAATATTTTTTAGTTATTTAAACTTTTCTGATATAGAATTCTGGTATAATACTATTATTATTAGTAAATAGAATATACAGATTAGTATTAAATATTTTAAAATATTAGTAATTAACAGAGTTTAAGAATTAATTAAAGATTATTTATAGTTTATTTAAATATAATCTTAATATAAATTTTATAATATTTATCTTTTTATTCTATTTAATTTAAATTTAACTAATATTAATTTAATAAAAATACTACTATCTCTAAGATCCTGGTATAATTTTAAAAGTAAAATATAGATTAAAATTTAATTTTTTTTTATTTATTATTTAGAACTGATTTTTATTTATTATAATAATAACTTAAGATTATTATTTATATTTTTTATTCTTTCTAACTAAACTTCTGATTAAAATTACAGATAAAATCAGAAATTTTTTAAAAAAAATAAATATATTAAATTTAATTATAAATAAATTTTAATTTAATTTTAAATTTAAAAAAGTTTTTTCTGAATTCTGCTTTTACTAAATTAATAGATTTTTTTAATTAGATATTTTTTAGAGTTTTTTATTAAAATTTTAATATTAAAAATTATTTAGCTGTATTAATCTATAAAAAAAGATTATTATATTATTTAAATAAAACTGATATAGCTGGTATATATCTTAAAATATTTTTTTATTTTAGTTTTAATTAAATTTTATAAATAGTTTTTAAAAGTAGAATTTTAATAAAGAAAAAACTTTTAATTAATAGATTTAAAATATTTTTTTTTAATTAAATATAATAATATTTTATTATAATTTACTGTACTAATAAGTAAGTTATTATATTTTAAAAGATTTATTTAATTAAGATTAATCTTTCTTTTAAAATAGTTATAAGAAAAATAAATATTTTCAGTATTACTAGTTAGAATAATAAAATAAAAAATAAATTTATTCATTTTAATTTTAATTATTATTTAGATTAAACTAATTTTAAAAGAATTTAATATATATATATATATTTTTATAAATCTAGAAATATAAGAAGTATATTATATAATATTTTAAAGATTTTTTTAAATATTAAATATAATTAGTTAGTAAGATATATTTTTTCTGTATATATATTAAAATATAAGAAAAATCTATATAATTACAGCTAATATATATATAAAATAAAAACCAGATTTAATATATATTTTATTTAAATAAAGTTTAAACCTGTTATAGTTATTAATATATATAAATATAGATTTAAAAAATTATTTCTATAAACTAGATTTAATTTAAGAATAGTCAGAATATTTTCTATATATCTTAATATTTTATAAGATATATATCTAGAGAAATTTTTAAAAAAAGTTTAGTAATTATCCTATGAAATATATTATAAATATTATCTAAGATTTAGAATTATAAGATAAAATTTTTATAAAAATAAAATTAATACAGATATTATATTTTTATAATATAAAATTTTAAAACTGGATAAAATATAAATAAAAATCTTAGATATTAAGTAGATTATATTTTAATTAATTTAAGATCTATTATATATAATAATAGATTATATATATATATACTGGTATAGTAGAGAGCAGTTATTTTTAAAATAATTATATAATTAGTTAAAAAAAATCTTTATTAAAAAATATTCTGAAGTAAGTATAAATTATATTATTTATATATTTTTTTATAAATTATTTTCTGAAATTTTTATTATATAATTTTAATTATAATTAAATTTAAACTGAACTACTATTTAATTTAAATTAGTTATATATAATTTAAAAAAAAATAGTTAAATTTAAATTTAGTTATAATTAGAATTATATTAAAATTATATTAAATATATACTAAATTAAATTTAAATTAAAAAAATATAGTAAAAAAATATAGATAAAGTAAACTGTATAAACTGAAGCTAGTATTAATTCTATCTAGTATAATACTAATAATATATTTTATATTATAAAGCTTCTCAGAAAAAATAGTATATTTTTTTTATTTTTTTATATTATTTTTTTAATTTTTATAAAACTAAATAATATTTTATTATAGAAAAAAATTAGAAAAGAATAGTTTAATAATATTAGAATTATTTTAAAATTTTCTAGAATTTTTAGAATTCTTATAATATATCTAAATTTATTTAGATTAATAATAATTCTTATTTAATTACTAGTTTATTATATATTAGATTAATATTAAAAATAATATCTATATAATAATTAAGAAAAAGTTAATTAATAAGATCTTCTTCTAATTCTAATATTATAGAGATTTTATCTTATATACAGATATAATAAAAACAGATTAATAAACTGTATAAATAATATAATCAGTTATATACTAAAATATAATTATAATAAAAGATTAGAGAGCTAGAAGCAGAAATTACTATAATAAAAAGTTAATAATAATTTAATTTAAACTAAATTTTAATTAATTTTATTTTTAGTTATTATCTTATTATTATCCTTATTATTATATAATAAAACTAAGTTTAAATCTTAATTAAGCTAATTTTTAATCTTAATAATTAATAATCTGATCTAGAGAGAAAAATATTTTATAAGAATACTGCTTTTTAATAGAAATAAAAATATCAGAACTACTATTTTCTATATTAACTAGAACTTCAGTATTATACTATAATAGATATAATATTAGTTTAAATTTAGTAGTAATTATAAAGAAATATAATTATCTTATAATTTTTATAAATAGAAATTATAATTTTAATTATATTATAATAGAACTGGATATTATAATACTTTATAAATACAGGATCTAGATTATTAAAATCTTATTAATTTAAACTTAGTAGTAATATAGATAGATTATTATATATAATATAAATTAATTTATTATAAATTAAATTAATTAGTAATCTAGAATAGATATATCTGTATATATTAATTAAAATTAATCTAAATTTAAATCTAATTTATCCCGGCTTATAAATAAAATTTTTATAGTACTATACTTAGCTCTAATAATAATAAATTAATATTTAATTACCGGTAAGTTATTTAAATAATTAAATATTTTCTTTTATTTTCTGGTAAATAAAAACTGGATTTAAACTTAGTATAAACTTAAACTATCTAGAGATTAAAATAAAACTTATTCTTATATCTGATTTATATATACTGATATAAAAAGATAGATTTATTAAATACTATTCTATATAAAGTACTGCCTCTAATCTTAAGTCAGTAATTATTATATTAGTTTAAACTCAGTAGTATCTAAGAAGAAATATATATTTTATTATACTACTGATTTATAGCTAGTTTATTACTATTCCAGTCTGAATTAATAGGAGTATACTGCACCTCTCCGGCAGGAAAAGATAGTCTTAATATTAAAATAAAATCTATTATATAGTCAGTTTAAACTCAGTTAAATTATTATAAATATAAAGAAAATACTATAATACTATTTTTATTTAGAAGAATTTAGAATAATATTAATTACTAAATTAATATATATACAGATACCGGGTACTGTATATTTCTATAAAGATAAAGCTGTATTTAAACTAGATATAGATAAGATTATAATCTGGCTTATAATAGACAGGGATAAGGATACAGACTGTATAATAGAAAGTTCAGGTTCAGTTTAAATAATATTTAAACTAATATTATACCGGGTCAGAGTCTGTAAAACAGCTTTAATATTTAAATCTGGATTAATTACAGTATAACTAGCAGCGGCAGAAAAAATTTATACTAGATTTAAGCCTGTTTTAAATAAAATTTAACCAGTTCTAGTTACTGAATAAAATCAGTAAGTTAGTATAATAGACTATTCTAAGTTTAAACTCAGTTTAATACCTGTATCAGTACAGAAGAAACTCAGAATCTATAGAAACTCTAGTTTAGAACTATAATAATTATTTTTAAATATTTTTAAGTATTAATTAGTAAAATTTATTATTATAAAAGAGTTTAAACTTAAATATAATTTTACTGATACTAGATATAACCGGAGTTTTATTTACAGATGAACTGGCATCACGCGGGGCTTCCACCGGATTATTAACAGGTTTATTTCTAGTATTTAACTAGGCTTCAGTTATATTTAAACTGCCAGTATTACTTATTTTTAATCAGGTTTAAATCTAAAGTAATCTTAAATAATAATAAAAAGAAAAGAAAAGTAAAAAAAAAAAGAAAATAGAATAGAAATAAGTTTAAACAGAAAAAAAAGATTATAGAAAATAAAAATATAAAAAAAAAAGAGAATATTAAAAATAAATTTAAATAATAATACATAGCAGGCCAAGGGGGTCTGTATAGAGCCTTTTCTACTGTTAGTAATAGTAGTATTTAGTTATAAAGAGTGATTATTAGTTATTATACAGTTGTGATACAGTTGTAATACAGTTATAATACAGTTAGAATACAGTTATAATAGTAAAAAATAGTCTTAAAATAATAAATACTATTATATAATAAAAAGAGTATATTACAGAACTATATATAACTAATATTAAAAATAGATTATTTAATAATTAATTTTAATATTAACAGTTATCTTAAATATTATATAAATTCCTTATAGTTTATTCTTATATTAGATTAGTTATTTCTCTATTTTATAACTGTAGGCTAAGAAGTAATAACAGTACTATTAAGATTTTTAAGTATATAAAATAGTATTTTATAATATAAAAATAATAGAAATCTTTATAATACTTTATATAAAGTTAATATTCTATATATATTGTATTAAAACTATTAAAATTAAAAAAGTATAAGCAGACTCCTGTAAAAAATCTAATATAAATATTTTTTTAATATCAGGATTAAGACTTATTAGAGCCTATTTATTTAAATATTTAAAGTAAGAAAGTACTATTAAAAAATCTTTTTAAATTACTTATAAAGATTTTATAAGAAGAAATATAGAATATTAATAATTAAGATAATATATAATCTTATAATAAAGATAGAATAGAGTAGAATAATATTAAATAAATAATTAATTATAAAATAGATAGAAACTAATAAATATTAGTAAGTATAATATAAAAGATATAAAAAACTATAGACTAACTGTTTAGAAATCTTAATATAACTTTAAAAAAATAGTATTATACTATTATACTGGATTAGAATATTTTAAAAGTATTCTATTAAATATACTAGTAAAAATATTTTAAGAATTTAATTTATTAAACAGACTCTCAGTTTTTTAAAATCAAGTTATCTAGATAAAATATATTTCTTAATTATAGAATTATATTTATTTAGTAAAATATAATAATTTAAAAATTATAAATATAGCTGGCAGAGCTTTAAAATTAATTAAACTTAGATAGAAAAGCTATAATTCTAAGTACTACTAAATTTAAATTACAGGAACTATTAAATCTAATCTATTTAGAAAAAATAAATTATAAGATTATATAGTAAAGTCTGATCTGTCCAGATCTTATAGATTCTAAAAATAAAAATAAAAATAATTAGAATTAAGATTTTAAATAATAAAAGAGTTATTTTATATTTATCTATATTTCTGTTCTCTGCTTAGTATATTATAGTTTATTAATAGTCTATACTCTGTAGTAAATAATAGAAAATATATTCTAATATAAATATTTAAAATAATAAGATTTTAGAGCTATTTATTTTTTAAAACTAGTAATTTATCTATAAATAGTTAGCTAATTATCTATATTATAGAAGATAAGATATATTATTATCAGATATAAATCTTTTCAGATCTTAAGATTTAAATAATAAAATAACTATAATAAAATACTGAAAAACTTTTTAACTGTATATAATAAATCAGAATATTATTAGAATTAGAATAGTACAGTATATTAAAATTACTGAAATCTCTTAGATAATAATAGTACAGATCCGGGTGATATATTCTAGTAATAAATTTAGTTTAATTTATAGATAAAGTATTAGAAATAAAATTAAAATATATTTAAAATATTTTTAATAAAACTAAATTTTATTAGTCTTATATTATAAGACTAGCGGAAGTAGAATAAATATTTATTTAAATTCAGATAATATCTATATCTGAAGATATTTAAATACTGGTAGATAAGATTAATAAATAAATCTAGTAATTTTCTGAAGTACTATAGAATATTTCTTTATATTTTATAAATTTAAAATCTGAAGTATAAAGTTCTGAAGATAGAAATTAAGACTTTTCTAATCTGAATAAGAAATATTATATAGTTAACTAAAAATAAGATCTAATAATAGTATAAGTAATTTAAGTAGTAATAAATAAGATAATAGATTCTTTAAACTAAGAAACTGAATCTGCTTAGTAGATAAAAAAAGATTTTTTATATATTTTTAGAATAATTTAATCTTAAAGTAATATTAACTGTATAAGAGAGAATTAAATTTTAAGTTATATCTACTATTTTTTAGATAATAATAAATATAATATCTAAACTTAGTACTATAGCTTTAAATACTAGAATTTTTTACTTATTAGAATATATTACTAATAAATATAATAATAAATATAATAATAACTGTATATACTCTATAAAAATATATATAGAATTTTTAAGAAAGAGTCTAGATCTTTTTTTTAAATATCTAGATACTATCTTTTATTTTTATACTATAAAAACTTAATATTAGAATAAAAAAATTATCTAGATAATATTATTTCCGGTAAATTAATTCTGCTGGAGTAAAATAAAAAGTTTTTAAAACTTTATATATATTTTAATATACTCTAAAGTTATTAATAAATAATAGAAATAGAATTAACCAGATATTAGACTATTCAGATAACTACTGGAAGTAGCTGTATCTATAATATTTAATCTTTAATTTTATTTAAAGAGAATATATCTTAATATATTATTAAAACTTATAAGTAGATAAATAAAATATATAGAAAATAATAATTAAATTATTATCTAGAGTAGTCTGATAAAAGAGTATAAAATTAATTTATTTTAAAACTGATAATACTGAGATCTCCAGATATTTTTAATATTTAATTAAAAAATAAGAGCAGTTATAATCTGGTTCAGAAAAATTAGAATAGTTTTTATAAAGTTTAGATAATTAATATTATTCTAATATTAGTTATATAATTAAAATAATCTGATTACTAGTAGAAGAGAATATTTATTTATTAAATTTTATAAAAATAATCTAACTATATTAAATAGAAATTTTATAATTCTAAAATATTTTATAATTTATCTGAATAAAATTATCTGGCAGTAATAAATCTTTATTAGAAAAAGATATATACTTACTAGATATAGTTACTAGAAAGAATCCTTATATATAAAAGTACTAGAGCTTAACTGGATTATTAGAGTACTCAGCTATTCTAAAATATAATTTTTTCTAATTAAATTAAAATAATAGAATATAATAAAACAGTTTTAGAAGATTATATATAATCTAAAATTTTTTTAGAATTTTCTTAGTAAGATCTTCTTTAAATAATAACTAAAAAAAGAACTATATTATTAGATTAATATTAATTTTATATTCTTCAGTTAAAAGAAGAAATAAGAATTTTTTAATAGTTTATTTAAGAGTATCCAGCTTTTTTAGAAAAATTTAAATTAAAAAATTATTAAGTAACTGGAATATTTCTATAAAATTAATATAATTTTCTTAAGAAATCTCTGTACTGAAAGTCTAGATTCTAAAAATAAGAAGAAAGTTAGATAGAGAGTCTGTAAGTAGGATTAGAGGCTATTTATAAAAAACTAATCTAATAAACTTCTATTTATTATAGATTTAAGATAAAAAGAGTATTCTAGAAGAGAGTATAATTTATTTTAAGATATATATATTTCTATTAAATAAGTATTATTAGTATTATTAAAAGAGATATTATTAAAGAAGATATTATTAAGGGAGATATTATTAAAGAAGATATTATTAAAAGAAGTATTATTAAAAGAGATATTATTAAAAGAGGTATTATTAAGAGAGATATTATTAAGGGAGGTATTATTAAGAGAGGTATTATTAAAAGAGATATTATTAAGGGAGGTATTATTAAGAAAGGTATTATTAAGAGAGGTATTATTAAAAGAGGCATCTAAGTTTATTATATATTAAATTATTAGTAATATATAGAATATTAATAGAAGAAAGACTTAGTATTAGTTTAATACTAGAATACTCTTACTATCAGATTTCTGTTTATTAAATAAATAGAAAGTCTCAGTTTCTAAATAGATAAAAAGTTAGTTAAATTATAGATATAATAAAGAAGAATATATACTTAATAAAACTATTTAACTAGATATCTTAATTTCTGGACTGTTAGACTAGTAAAGAATATAAAAATCTGATTCTTTTATTTAAAGTATATTTTAGCTGTAAAAAAAATTAATATATAAAGTAACTGAAGAACTTAAAGTAATAGAATAAAAAAAAAAAATTACTAATAGTATAGTATCTGCTAAGAGAAAAAAATAAAATTTATAAAGAAATAAAATTAAACTTTTTTTTTTTTAATAAACTGTATAATAATAATAATATAAGTTAGATTACTATTATAAAATTAGTAAAGATATATTATTATAAAAATATTAATAAAATATTAAATTTAAAGATTATAAATATTAATTTAGAGATAGAAAAAATAAAGATAAGATATATTTACAGATATTTTATAGTATATTTAAAAAATAGATTTATAGTATTAAATTATTAATTAAAATTAAGATATCTTTATATATTTTAGTATACTACTAGTAAGTAGTAGTATTAATAATTAAAAAAATACTACTTATAAATACTACTAAGTAACTACTACTAAGTAGTACTGAAGTTTCAAGCTGACTTCAGATAAAAATATCTTTAAGTTATTAATTATTACTAGTATTATCAGTAAGTAGTATTAAGAATAGTTACTATATTCTTTTTAACTATAATATCTAGAAGAACTAAATCTACTTATTCTACTTATATATTATAATATACTTTTCTGAAAACTTATTTTTTTAAAATAAAATTAGAAAATTAATCTGACAGTCTGAATTATTAAAAAGCTGTTTAATAAAACTGTAACTTAGTAATAACAGTATTAAATATTAAAATATATATATACTATAGTTTAAGTATAGGATTAGTCTTATTTAGTAGATAGATAAATAAAGTTAAATAGTAATATTTTTTTTATAATAAAAAACTAAGTTTAAAAACTAATCAGAAAAAAAATAAAAAAAAAATTAAATATATTTTTTAACAGTCTTTTTAGATTCTGAATTAAGCTTATTTTTTTATTCTATCTTTTAAACTGTACTAGAGGTCTTATCAGAATTACTAATATTAAGAAGATTATATATAAAAGAATTTACAGTTATTTCTTTATTTAACTTATTATTTATATTAATTTAATTCTGATAACCCCGGATCTGTATATCTAGAACTGCTTAAAAAAAAAAATCTATAATAAATAGTTTCTGAAACTTTTTATATATATATAAACTGTTAAATATCTTTACTAGATATTTACAGTCCTATTTATATATCTAAGTAATATAGTTATACTTTTCTTTTTTAATAACTTCAGATATTAATCGCAGCTTAGTATACTGTTTTATTAGATAAATCTGAATTATAAGTTAAAGTATACTATCTAAAAATCTAATTAGTTAATTTATAATAAGAAGATTAGAGATTTTTAAACTTATATTTAAACTATTTTTATTCTAATTCTAAATAGTTATTAATAGAAACTATTTTTTATATTTAAATAAAAATATCTGCTGAGCAGTAAATTTTATAGATTAAATTAAATATCTAATATAGTTAATTAAAATTACTGTACTATTTAATACAGTTTCTTTACTTTAAAAATAAATAGTTAAGCTATTTATAAGCTTATTACTCTATAAAATATAAGATTTAGAATTTTTATATTTTAAATAGTTTCTGAATTTATCTCTCTATCTTTCAGTATATTAAATAGTTTAATTTTAATTTTTTAAATATTATCTTTATTAGCTACTAAAGTTAGGAATTATTAAAATTTAAGAAAAACTGCCGGTAAGTAAATTATATTAATTTAGTCTAAGTTTTAGAATTCTTTAATTATTATTAATTATAGCTCTTAGGTTTCAGTAAAAAGATCAGAATCTAGATAATAAAATCTAACTTAAACTAGAATAAAAACAGAGAATTATTTTTAAAAAAAACAGAATTATAAACAGTTTTAAATATTTAGATATTTTAAATAAAATATTAAAGTTTCTGATTTTTTATCTTCAGAAGTTCAGGAGAGTTTTTTTAATAATTAAAAAAAAAATATAGAGACTCTGAATCTAGTAATAAATATTTTATTAGTCTAGAACTAGATAATACTAGACTTAATTAAATAATCTTCTGAAGATTTTCTATTTTTTTAATTTATTATAATATATACTAGAAAGTAGATTATAATATAATCAGAGAATTTTAAATTTTTACTGTAAATTCTAAAGACTGATCTTACTACTAAGATTAAGATAATTTATATAGATTAAGCTTTTTTAAAAATCTTAGAATTTAAGAATTATTTTAAATAAATTTTTTATTAAAAATATAAATAAAAATAGTTTTTTATTTTTTTATTTTCTGTAATACTGACTGATTTTAAATATTTTTTAGATCAGATCTTCTTTCTAGCTGTTATAATTAATTAGTACTATATACTATTCAGTTAAATATTATTAAATATAATATATTTATATATATTCTGACTTCTAAGAATTATTTATATATATAATATTAACTGATAATTATAATCTAAAATCTAAACTAATCTTAATATAGAATCTAATATTAAAATAAATAAGATATACTTATTTTATTATATAATAGACTCTAGTAATTAGACTGTTTTTTTCTAGTATTTATTTTCTTTTTTAGAATCTGATCTACTTACTAGTATATTAAGTCAGATTTAAAATATATCTAGTTAATATTAGAAAATTATTTAAATTCTAATTTTTATATATTATTTTATATCTTATATTTCTAGTTATATAATTTTTTAGACTTTATAATATAATTTTATTCTTTATATTATAAATATATACTTATCTAAGATATGTTTTATATATAATAAGTTACTATATTTTAAAAGCTTATCTTTTCTAGAAAAAATATATATTAGGCTAATATATTTCTTTCTAAATAAATTAATAAATTAGAGAGGATTTAGATTAAGCTAATTTAAATATTTTTTAAAAAATAATCTATTTAAATATATTTCTGATAATTTATTCAGTATTTTTTTTTTAATATTAATATTTTCTTCTCTAATATTAGTAATTTTTTCTTTAATAATAATACTCTCTCCTCCAGCAGCAGCAGTTTTTTTAATATTATTAGTATTTTCTTCTCTAGTATTAGTAGTCTTCTCTCTAGTAATAGTATCCTCTTCTCTAATATTAATATTCTCTTCTTCAGTATTAGCAGCCTTTACTCTAATTTTATTATTTTTTTTTATCTTTTTATATAGATTTTATTTTTTAATATTTTTAAAATTTTTAAAAATTATATTTTTAAATAAAAAAGTAAAAATCTTAAAAATTTATTTAGAGTTAGTAATATTATTTTCTTCAGAAAATATTTTATTTTTAAAATATATTATCTTACTATTTTTTATAATAATTTTAAATATATTAATATCTTCTTTTTCAGAATCTAGAATTAATATTAAAAACTCTAATAATTTAACTATTAAGTCAGAAAGAGCTTTATTATTTAATTAATTATTTAATATTATCTGAAATATACTAAGAATATAATATTTAAAAATATAAATAATTTTTTCTTAATTTAACTGCTAAAAATATCCTACAGCCTGTTCTTCTTAAGTATATAATAATAATATATTAAAAAAGTATATATTCCGGTAAAATCTCTGAAGATTAAGATTAGTTAAATTAAATTAAAAAAATATAATTAGAATTATATATTTTTTAAACTTTTTTATAAAATATATAATAATATTAGTTTTTTTTCTTACTGTTAGACTACTGTAGATTATCTCTATATTAAATCCAGTCTCTTATAAAATTATTAGAATATAGAATTTTTTTTCTAAAAATTATATTTATATAATTAACTTCTTCTTTTTAAACTATATTAATATATATAAAACTTCCAGTATAATTTATATTTTTAGTATTTCTCAGATAAGTATAGCTAGTTACTTTATATTTATTTATAGATTATTCCTACTTTTCTGCTAAGATTTAAATTATATATAAAATATTTTAACAGTAATAATATTTTTAATTTATTTTTATTCTTACAGGTACTATATCTATCTAAATACTAGTTTATATCTTTTTTATAAATTAACTATTTTAGAAAAATCTATTTCTAGAAAAGTCAGTTCAAGCAGAATTATATTAAATTATAAAACTTCTAAAACTAATTAATAAAAATATATTATAATTTACTAGTACTGTAGATTTTCTCTATCTAACTGGTTAAATACTATAATATAGTAATTTTTAATCCAGTAAATTTTATAAACTTTTTATTTTTTAAAATTAAATTTTATATTAAATATCTTATATACTGCAGGGGGGATATTTTTACTAATTATCCGGCTACTTTTAAATAAGATTACAGATATAAAAATCCTTTAGATTATTAAATATTTTAAAAAAATATAGAACTATATTAATTATATTTTTTTATCTAGATCTATATAAATAATATATTTTTTAAAAAAAACTTTACTAAAAATAAGATTTATATAATAAATATTTAAAAATATAATTAGAGTCTTCTTTACAGCTGCCGGCCCTATTATCTTAAATATTAAATATTTTTTAAAAAATAATTATAAATACTTAATAAAATTACTGTTACAGTTATTAAAAAAAAATATTATTATAAATAGAAGATTAAAATTACTTCTAATTTATTATACAGTCTAGAATATTTTTAATATTTTATTATATAGATTATAAGTTTTATCTAGAATAATAAATCTGAAATAATCTTTAATATTATTAGAATAGTTTTTTAGATAATTTTCTCTATTCTTTAACTTATTTTTATATTTATATATATATCAGGTTTTAATATCTGAAATACTATAGCAGTTTTTAAATATATTATAACTGCTTAATATAATTATTAAATATTATTTTTATTTAATAAAGATTTTATAGTCAGCTGTTAGCTTACTATTAATCTGTCTAATATTCTTCTAGTTTTATATTTCTTTATAGTATATATACAGTACTAACTACTTTATAATATTTAGAATCTCAGTCTACTATTAGTAAATCAGATATAGTAATACCAGTACTAGAATCAGTTTTTTTAATCTTTTTATAGTAAGTTTATCTTTAGACTCAGTTTGTTTTTTAAAATATACTATATATTTCTAGAGATTAGTTATAAAAACCTAATACTAAAATCTTCTGGATTACTTACTGTAAGAATAATACTAATAAATTATTATATTTTTCTCAGTCTAACTGTATCTATTAATAATATTCTTTATACTATCTTCTTAATTATAATCTTAATAATAGTCTAAATTCTAACAGATTACCAGAACTTCAATACTATAGATATAATTATATCCGGTAAATATAGATACTCCGGATTTTTAATCCTAAGATTTTAACAGGCTTTTAGATAATTTTCTTTCTAATAATCAAGATTATTAATAAACTGCTAGATTTACTTCAGCTTTTTAAGCTTCTTAGAAATAATTTCTATTAAATTATTTTTTTTATTTATTATTAGTAAAGCTTTAAAATTAGATATAACTAAATATTTTAATACTTTAAAAATATTATTTCTAATATTTTTAATAAACTTCTTAATATTATTCTCTTTATTTTTATTTATTTTTTTAATAAGTTTTTTATCTTCAGTAATATCTTTTAGCTGGTTTAATATTAGTATTTAATTTATTTTTACTACCAGTTAGAAAGATTTAGTTAGATTATAGATATTTAATTTACAGAAAAATTTTAATTATTTTTTTTTATTTAAAATTTTAGTTTACTACTAGAACTTATTTTTATTAAGATTTAATTCAGAAACTCCGGTCTCTAAATTTTTTATATTATTTAATAATTTTATTACTATCTTTTCTATATTTATCTTTCTCTTCTTTTTAATATAATAATCTGACTTTCTAATTTTATACAGGTTTATATTTTTTATAGAGGTTTTTTATATTAGTCTAATATTTAATATTCTTAATTATTTTACTTATTTTTAAAGTAAATAATTTTAAAGATAGAGGTTCCTCCTAATTTTTAATTAATTTAATTAGATAAGTATATTATAATAAAAATAGTATAAACTTTCCAGACAGTCTTCTTTTTTTTATTATTATTTATATTCTGCTAGAAGAAAATATTTTTATAATTTATTTTATTAATATACTTTATTATCTATAAAAAATAAGTAAGATAATCAGTTTTATTCCAGCTCTACTTATCTAAAATAAGTACTAAGAATTATTACTATCTATTTATTTTACTACAGACTAGATACTTCTGTACTATCTTTAATAAAATATTTTTTTTTTTTTTTTTATATATTTCAAGCAGTTATCCTACAGTTTAATCTAATATAATTTAACTAATAGTAACTTCAGCCAGTTAAACTATAATTTATATAAAATTAAGTATAATATTTTTTATAATCCTGTATATTTTTTTTTAAGATTAAGTTCTATTATTTATTTATTTTTATTTTTATTATTATTATCTAAATATATATTATCTAAAAGTCCTCTATATATAGCTAATAGATAAATTAATTTACTATATAATCTAGTTATATTACTAAATATTACTGGATATTACAGAGGATTACTATATATTATAGAAGATTACTGTATATTATAATAGAAAAAAAAAAATATTACTATATATTATAAAAAATTACTAAATATTATTCTATAATTTTAAGAACTATTTATAAAAAAATATTAAAATCTTAGTTTTAAAGCTGAAATAGAAGCTGAAACTTAGTTTTACTTATCTTATTTATAGATAAAAGAAGATAGATATTAAAAATATTAAAAATATAAATTTCAGAATATATTTAAAAAAATAAAAAAATTAATATAGAAAATAAAAAAATAAAAAAAAATTAATAAAAAAAATAAAAAAATAGAAAAAAATTAATATAAAAAATAAAAAGATAAATAGTAAAAAGTATAAAAATTAAGATATATTATATAAAAAAGAGATTTTAGTCTCCAGTAAATAATTATATATATAAAAAATTAGAAAGATTATATTAAAAAAAAAAAAAATAGTAAAGTAAAGTTTTAATAAGATAATATCTATTTTTAGTAAGATTTAAATAAGATTATATTTATTTATATCTTAGTTTACAGAGTAGAACAGTTATAATAACAGTTTAAATTACTATTATAAATAAATATAAATAAAGAATATAATAGTTAGGATAACTCTAAGATTAAAATATAATATAATAATAAATAGTATAAAAACTATTTTAGATCTAGTAAAAAAAATATAGTTTTAGTATAATTTATTATTTATATAAAGATTAGTACTTTTAGATTTAAAGAATTTATAATTAGTCAGAACTTTATATAATTTTCTTATAACTCTATATAACCGGAGCAAACCGCAGTATAACCACTGTAACTTACCCCCTCGGCCCGCTATGTATAGTTTTTATAGCTATTCTTTCTTTCAGTTCCAGTAGTTGCTGCTGTAATTATATAAGATCTAGCTGCTAGAAGTAGAGTATAATTCCGGATAAAGTATCTGTTCTTACTGTATTAAATACAGGTATTCTTTTATCTATATATCTGTAATTTATTAGGAAAGATTTATTTTATTCTTTTTTTTTTATTAGTTTCTTTTATCTTTATATAAAGGGCTGCTATCTGAGTCTGGAGTACTGCTATCTGACTAGTAGTTACTTTCTAATCTATATTATTAGAATTTTTTTTATTCTTATTCAGGGACAGAGCAGGAATTATTATTATATAATTTATTTTTTTTTTAATTTAAGCTAGATATTTTATATTATATTTAATCTTCAGGAATTATTTACAGTATCTTTTATATAATTAGATATAAGATACTTCTATTATTACTTTAAATAAGTTTAAGTTTATTACTGTTTTAACTAATATTTTTTTTTATTTATTATTTTATAGTATATCTTCTGTATCTATAAAAGTCTGATTAAATTTATTTAAGAATTTACAGAGGATTCTCTTTCTTTATTTTATTATATTAACTTATATAAAAGCTTTTCTTTTATAATTAGGATTAGAGTATACAAGATCTAGTTAGTTGTAGAACTCAGAAAGAGTTAAAAACTGGTTATTTTCTTATTATATAGTAATCTAGAAAAGAAAATATTAACTAGTTTTTTTTTTAAGTCTGCTGTAGATATATAAGACTTTTATATTTTTAAAAAAAAAAATATTTCTCTTAATTAAGAATTTTATATAAAGATTAATAAAAAAAAAGTAGTATTTATATAAATCTTCTCTATTAAATAGAGTAGGATCCGGATATTATAAGCAGTAGACTGGGGTTAGTAGTACTGCAGCAGGAACTGGTTAGATTATATAAAATTTATAGAATTAAACTTATAAATTTATTATCTAGTTTACTAGTTTTTATATATATTTATAGTTATTTATTTTAGTTATTACTTTTTTCTCCGAGAATATCTCTGTAAGAGTTTAGTAGAAGAAATAATTCCTAATATAAAAGAAATCTCTGGATTTATATAATTAACAGAAGTACTTATAAATAAAAAGAAATTATTAAAAAAGAAATCTTTATATTATTAGAAAGATAGTCTTTTATCTGTTAGTTTACCGCTCTTTCATACGAGGAACAAAGTCGGAGCGAGGCGTTAGCCGAGCCATTCCTTTAGGGCCAGGAGCTTCCCGCCTGGACCCGTAACAAATATTAAAAAAAACTATAAAATATATTTTTATATTTACAAAAACTTACTATAATTATTATTATAAGTTATAATTATTTAATATTAATATTTATATTTATTTATATTTTCATTAATTATATTTTTAGTAAGAAGCTGTTCCAGTAATTTACTAGCTTTTATTATATTATCTAATAAGTTAATTCGGCCGGTACGAGGTCGAGACGGAGGTCCCGGTGACCAACGACCTGGCGCGGTTCGACCTGCACGAGTTCCACATCCTGCCGGGGGGCGAGACGGCGCTGGCCGTCACCCTGCGAGTGCGCGACCTGCCGCTGACCGAACTGGGGCGGCCTATGGAGATGAGCCGGGTGGCCACGGGGGGCGTGGTCGAGCTCAACAACGCGTCGGACGACTTCACCGAGCAGGAGCCCGTCTCGTCGGCGCTGGTCGTGGCGCTGGATACGGTGCACCGCACCGCGACCGTGCTGCAACGCTTTGCCCGCCCGGACGGGGGCCTGAGTCGCATGCGCGGCAACTTCCAGATGCTCGAGACGGGCCAGGCCTTCGTGGGGTGGAGCGAGCAGGGCTACCACAGCGAGCATGCCCCGGACGGCACGGTGCTGATGGAGGCCCGGTTCGCCTCCCCGCGCTTCAACAGCTACTGCGCCTGGGGGGGAGGAGGCGGCGGCGTCGCCCGGGGTGCTGCCGACGGTCAACGGGGCCATCGTGGGCGTCGGGCTGCTGGCGTGCCTGGGGACGGGGCTGGGGATGCTGCTGCGGCGGCGCCTCGCCCGGCGGTCGTATCGGTACTCGCGCCTCGTCTCGCCGGCCAAGGGCATTCCCCTCGATGCCGAACGGGCGGACTGACCCGCTGGTCTCTTTTTCTTGTTCGTTTGGACGGGCTCTCGCCCCTCGCCCATGTATTATACTGCTGGACATGCTAGTCCACCTACAACCACACGGTCCTTTGTCCCCAATAGAAACTCCAATTATACCCCAATACGCTTGTTTGTCAACCGAGAGTAAAGTACATGGTGCAGAAACATAACATGAGCACGGCCAGCGCAATCCCAATCCCCATCCCGCCCCAGCGAGACCCGCTCCTCGTGGAGGAGCCGACTATTCCTGCTTCTCCCCGGTTTGGTCTTCGGTCCCCTCGCCCCCGTTGTCCCCTGATTGCCCGTTTCCCGCCGAGCGGGAGAACCAGAAGCGCGACAGCAGGCCGCCCAGGTAGTTCTGGTCGATCCATTTCAGTAATCCGTAGAGCAGCCAGCCCCAGCCCCACAGGGAGACGCCCATCATGCTGGCGACCAGCAGCACCGGCCCGAGGATGAGCAGCGACAGCACGGCCCAGAGGAGGATGGCGACGGCGGCGAAGATGAAGACGCCGGCGAAGAAGATGAGCAGGGGGATGCCGCAGCAGATGAGCTGGCAGAGGATGAAGGTGCTGCTCGCGGGGCGGCGCGCGGCCTCCTCGTACAGGCGGGCCTGGTTGGGGGCGGGCAGGAACCACGACAGCAGCCACATCAGCCTCGACTCGCAGCGGTCCATCAGCCGCGGCAGCGCCTGGCTGAACCACTGCCGCAGCGGCGCGAAGACGGGCCCCGTGTTGCCCTCCTCGCGCTGCGTCTGCTTGATGTTGTTCTCGTCGCCGGGGAACTGGCCCGGCAGCACCGACTCGGTGACCTGCGCGGGGGCTTTGGCGACGCCCTGCGTGGCCTGGCTGGTCTGGCGGGTGGTGCTTTTGAGGTCCGCCCCGAGCTTGGGCGGGCGGCTGGCGACGCCGGTGACGCCGGAGAGGCCGGCGGTGGCCTGGTTGAGGGCCATGGGGGCGGGTGGATAAAGGATGAGGGGGGTATCGAGGGTATAGCGAGGAAGGAGCGAGGTAGTAGACAGCAGCAGTCTGACTACTGAGGAAGTGAAGGACGGACGCAGTGACGAAGTGACGGACTGATAAGGCGGGCAGCGGCGATGACGTCGGGCGGGGCGGCGTCACGATCGGCAGCCCTGGCTGACCCGGTTTGCGACCCAACCCCAGTAGGACCACAACACTACTAGTACTGTGTACACACTACACAGCGTACACAGTGTCCATCATATGAAGACCATGTCCGTGCTGTGCTCCTCGACTCTCTCCGCCACTGGCTGTGCACGTCCGTGGCTCGCGCATTCTCGTCGCGGCTTGACTTGTGGTGCGTGTGCTCTTGAGGGCTAAGGGCTTTGCACTGACGTCACCCGTTCTCCCACCCGTGGATGCCTCCAGTCCGATTATGATATCGCCGCGTATCGTGTCCCTGGCTGATCATCCCATGCCGGGGAGTCCGTGCGGTCAGTTCTGCCATTATTTGACGGTTCGGTGGTTCCCTGTTTCGGCCATGGCGTGGGGCCACCCGTTGTACTGGAGATATATATATACATAGCGGGCCGAGGGGGTAAGTTACAGTGGTTGTACTGCGGTTTGCTCCAGTTATATAGAGTTATAAGAAAATTATATAAAGTTCTGACTAATTATAAATTCTTTAAATCTAGAAGTACTAATCTTTATATAAATAATAGATTATACTAAAACTATATTTTTTTTACTAGATCTAAAATAGTTTTTATACTATTTACTATTATATTATATTTTAATCTTAGAGTTATCCTAACTATTATATTCTTTATTTATATTTATTTATAATAGTAATTTAAACTGTTATTATAACTGTTCTACTCTGTAAACTAAGATATAAATAAATATAATCTTATCCAAACCTTACTAAAAATAGGTATCACCTTATTAAAACCTTACTTTACTACATAGCGGGCTGAGGGGGTAAGTTACAGTGGTTGTACTGCGGTTTGCTCCGGTTATATAGAATTATAAGAAAGTTGTATAAAGTTCTGACTAATTATAAATCCTTTAAATCTAGAAGTATTAATCTTTATATAAATAATAGATTATACTAAAACTATATCTTTTTTACTAGATCTAAAGTAGTTTTTATACTATTTACTATTATATTATACTTTAATCTTAGAGTTATCCTAACTGTTATATTCTCTATTTATACTTATTTATAATAGTAATTTAAACTATTATTATAACTGTTCTACTCTATAAACTAAGATATAAGTAAATATAATCTTATTAAAATCTTACTAAAAATAAGTATTATCTTATTAAAATCTTACTTTACTATTTACTTTTTTTTTAATATAGTCTTTCTAATTTTTTATATATATAATTATTTACTGGAGGCTAAAATCTCTTTTTTATATAATATATCTTAACTTCTATATCTTTTACTATCTATCTTTTTATTCTTTATATTAATCTTCCTCTATCTTCTTATTCTTTTTATTAATCTTTCTTTACCTTCTTATTCTCTGTACTAATCTCTTTATTTTTTTAAATATATTCTGAAGTCCGTATTCTTAATATTCTTAATATCTACCTTTTTTTATCTGTAAGTAAAATAAGTAAAACTAAGTTTCAGCTTCTATTTCAGCTTTAAAACTAAGATTTTAATATCTTTCTATAAGCAGTTCTTAAAATTACAGAGTAATGTCCAGTAATCCTTTATAATATACAGTAATATTCTTTTTTTTTTATTATAATATACAGTAATCTTCTATAATATATAGTAACTTTCTATAATATCCAGTAATATCCAGTAATATAGCCGGGCTGTACAGTAAGTTAATCTATCTATTAGCTATATATAGAGGGCTTCTAGATAATATATATTTAGATAACAGTAATAGAAATAAAAATAAATAAGTAATAGAACTTAATCTTAGAGAAAGATATACAGGATTATAGAAGGTATTATACTTAACTTTATATAAATTATAGCTTAACTGGCTGAAGTTACTATTAATTAAATTATATTAAATTAAACTGTAGGATAACTGTTTGAAATATATAAAAAAAAAGAAAAAAGATATCTTACTGAAGACAGTACAGGAGTATCTAGTCTGTGGTAAGATAGATAGACAGTAATAATTCTTAGTACTTATCTTAGATAAGCAGGGCTGGAATAAAGCTGACTATTTTACTGGCTTTTTATAGGCAGTAAAGTATATTAATAAGATAAATTATAAAGATATTTTCTTCCGGCGGAATATAAGTAATAATAAAAAAGAGAAGACTGTCTGGAAGGTCTATACTATTCTTATTATAATATACTTATCCAGTTAAATTAACTAAAAATCAGGAGAAATCTCTGTTTTTAGAACTGTTCGCTTTAGAGATAAGTAAAATAACTAAAAATATTAGATATTAGATTAATATAAAGAACCCTTATAGGAGATATAAACCTGTATAAGATTAGAAAGTCAGATTATTATATTAAGAAGAAAAAAAAAATAAATATAAAAGAGATAGTAATAGAGCTATTAAATAATACAGAAAACTTAGAGACCGGAGTTTCTGAATTAGATTTTAATAAGAACAAGCTCCAGTAGCAAGCTGAGGCTTTAAATAAAAAAAAGCAGCTGAGACTCTTCTGTAAATTAAATATCTATAATCTGACTGAGCTTTTCTGGCTGGCAGTAAAGGTAAATTAAGTACTAATATTAAGCCAGCTAAGAGATATTACTGAAGCTGAAAGACTTATTGAGAAGATAAATAAAAGTAAAGAGAATAGTATTAAGAAGTTTATTAAAGATATCAGAAATAATATTTTTAAAGTATTAAAGTATTTAGTTATATCTGATTTTAAAGCTCTACTGATAATAAATAAAAAAGATAATTTAATAAAAATTATTTCTAAGAAGCTTGAGGAGCTGGAGTAAATCCAGCAGTTTATTAATAATCTTAACTATTAGAGAGAAAATTATCTAAAAGCCTGCTAAAATCTTAGAATTAAAGATCCGGAGTATCCGTGTTTACCGGGTATAATTATATCTGCAGTATTAAAGTTCTGGTAACCTGTTAGAATTTAGACTATTATTAAAATTATAATTAAGAAGATAGTACAGGGAGTATTACTAGCAGATATAGTTAGACTGAAAAAAATATAGTAATCTATTAATATTATTCTTACAGTAAGTAATCCAGAAGACTTTAGTATTAGGCTTTTATAACTAACCCCTAGAAGTATATAGTATATTTTAGAAAAAAGACTAAGTCTGGAGATAAACTTACTGCAGAGAGATTAAAAAAGCTGATTCTGGTACTGGTACTACTATATCTGATTTACTAATAGTAGACTGAGATTCTAAGTATTATAAAGCAGTTAGCGCTGCATGTGTACTATAGAGAAATACGAAGCCGGAAGAATATTAGATAGATTAATAGCAAGCTAACAGCTGACTATAAAATCTTTACTAAATAAAAATAATATCTAATAGTTGTATTAAGCAGTTATAATATATTTAAGAGCCGCTATAGTATTTCAGGTATCAAAGCCTGGTATATATATAAGTATAAAAGTAAGTTAAAGAATAGAGAAAATTATCTAAAAGACTATTTTAATAATATTAAAGATTATTTCGGGCTTATTATTCTGGATAAGGCTTATAACCTGTATAATAAGATATCGGGAATATCCCAGACTATATAGTAGGCTAGAAGCAACTTTAATCTTCTATTTATAGTAATATCTTTTTTTAATAACTGTAATAGTAATTTTATTAGATATTTATAATTACTTTTTAAAAGATATTTAATATCTGAAATAATAAGGCCGGCAGCTGTGAAGAAGGCCCTGATTATATTTTTAGATACTTATTATATAAATCTTATTCTTAATAAAATTTTCCTTAAAAAATATATTATTTATACAGATCTAGATAAAAAAATATAATTAATACAGTTCTGTACTTTTTTAAAATATTTAATAATCCGGAGGACCCTTATATCTGTAATCTTATTTAAAAGTAGCCGGATAATTAGTAAGAATATCCCCTCTGCAGTATATAAGATATTTAATATAAAGTTTAATCCTGAGGAATAAGAAGTCTAGAAAATTTACTAGATTAAAAATTACTATATTATAATACTTAACTAGTCAGACAGAGAAAATCCACGGTACCGGTAGACTATAGTATATTTTTATCAGTTAGTCTTGGGAGTCTTATAGCTTGATATAATTCTGTTTAAGCTAATTTTTCTAGAAACAGATTTCTCTAAAGCAGTTAATTTATAAAAGAGATATAAGCTGGTACCTAGATAGATACAGTATCTGTAAGAATAGAAATAAGTTAAAGATACTACTACTGTCAAGATATTCTATATATAGTCTGAATCTCAGTAGAAAAGTAGGAATAATCTATAAGTAGATACAGAGTAATTAGCTATACTTATCCGAGAAATACTAAAAATATAAGTTATACTGGGAATTCTGTATATATTAATATAGTTTAAAAAAGAGAAGTTAATTATATAGATACAGTTTTCGGGGAAAAAGCTCTATATTCTAGTAACTTTATAAAAAGCCGGATTTAATATAAAGATAATCTACAGTAGTCTGACAGCAAGAGAAAAAGCTGATATTATTATATATTTTATAAAAAAGCCTAAGAAATATATAATCCTGATTATATTCTTCTAACTTAACTTAACCGGTCTTAATCTTCAGAGATTTTACCGGAATATATACTTTTTTAGTATACTGCTGTTACGCGCCTAAGAAAAACAGACTGTAGAGTATTCTTAGTAGTTAGATTAAGAAAAGGTTATTTATATCTTTAAGTATTATATTCTCAGTATATTTCAGATAGTACTGAATAACTAGTTAAGTAATAAAACTCTTTCTAACTTGATAGTTAAACTGTTAGAGTTTTTAGTATTAATTCTGGATTCTGAAGAAGAAAATATCAGTATATTTAAAATTATTATAAGAAATAGTAAGATAGTATATCTTAAAGATAGAATATTTCCTGAAGAGAGTGATATTACTAACCCTGAATAAGTTCTTAAGGTCTTTACTCTTTTATTTAAAGATATAGCTTCCGAAGACTTTAGGAATACTAAAAAGCAAAATCTATATAGAAAGATAAAGAAAAATAATAAAGCTAGAGCAAAGGCTGCTAATACTGAAGGGGAGAGCGCTGATATTGGAGAAGAGGGTGCTACTACTGGAGAGAAGACTGCTGATACTAGAGGAGAGAATACTAATAATATTAAAGAGGCTGCTGCTGCTAGAGAAGAGAGTACTGCTATTAGAGAGAAGACTACTGATATTAAAAAAGAGAATACTGATACTGAAAAAAAGAATACTGAATAGATTACTAGAAATATATTCAGACAGATTACTTTCTGGAAGATATTTAAATTAGTTTAATCTAAGTCCCCCCTGGTTTATTAATTTATTCGGAGAGAAATATATTAGCCTAATATATATTCTTTCTAGAAAAGATAAGCTTCTAAAATATAGTAACTTATTATATATAAAACGCGTCTCGGGTAAGTATATATTTATAATATAAAGGATAAAATTATACTATAAAGTCTAAAAAGTTATATAACCAGAAATATAAGATATAAAATAATATATAAAAATTAGAATTTAAATAATTTTCTGATATTAACTGGGTATGTTTTAAATCTGACTTAGTATACTAGTAAGTAGATCAGATTCTAAAAGAGAAAATAAATACTAGAAAGAAACAGTCTAACTACCAGAGTCTATTATATAATAAAATAAATATATCTTGTTTATTTTAATATTAGATTTTATACTAAGATTAGTTTAGACTTTGGATTATAATTATCAGTTAATACTGTATATATGGATAATTCTCAGGAGTCAGAATATATATAAATATATTATATTTAATAATATTTAGCTAAACAGTATATAGTACTAATTAGTTATAACAGCCAGGGAGAAGATCTGATCTAAGAAGTACTTAAAGTCAGCCAGTATTACAGAAAATAAAGAGATAGAAGACTGCTTCTACTTATATTTTTAATAAAAAGTCTATTTAAAATAATCCTCGAATTCTAAGACCTTTAAAGGAGCTTAATCTGTATAAATTATCTTAATCTTAATAGTAAGATCAGTCTTCAGAATCTGCAGCAGAGATTTAAAATTCTCTGATTATATTATAACCTGCTTCCCAGTATATATTATAATAAATTAAGAGAATAGAGAATCTTCAGGAGACTATTTAACTAAGTCCGGTATTATCTAGTTCTAGATTAATAAAATACTTATTATCAGGTCTAGAGTCTTTATATCTTTTTTCTAATTATTAGAGAGACTCTCCTGAACTTCCGGAGATAGAAAATCAGAAATTTTAATATTTTACTCAGAATATCTAAATATCTGAGACTACTTATAATTCTGTTTCTTTTAAAAGTAATTCTCTATCTTTATTCCAGTTCGAGTCAGATTCTATTATCCAGATTCCGACCCTCCTACTGAGACCTGAGAGCTATAACTAATAATAATTAAAGAATTCTGAAGCTTAGACTAAGTTAATATAATTTACTCGCCGGCAGTTTCTCTCAAGTCTTAATAATTCCCAACTTCAGTAGCTAATAGAGATAATATTTAAAGAATTAAAATCAAGCTATTTAATATACCGAGAGATAGAGAGATAAATTCGGGAACTGTTTAAAATATAGAAATTCCGAATCTTATATCTTACAGAGTAATAAGTTTACAAGTAGCTTAACTGTCTGTTTTTAAAATAGAGAAACTGTATTAAGTAGTACAGTAATTTCAACTAACTATATCAGATATTTAATTCAATCTATAAAATTTACTAGTCAGCAGATATTTTTATCTGGGTATAAGAAACAGTTTCTGTTAATAACTACTCAGAATTAGAATAAAAATAATTTAAATATAAGTCTAAAGATCTCTAATCTTCTTATTATAAATCAACTAATTAGATTCTTAGATAGTATACTTTAATTTATAACTCGGGCTTATCTAATAAAGCAGTATACCAAGCTGCGATTAATACCTGAAATTATTAAAAAGAAAAAGTATAATTATATTACTTAGATATATAAATAGGACTGTAAGTATCTAGTAAAGATATTTAACAGTCTATATATATATAAAGAGTTTCAGAAACTATTTATTACAGATTTTCCTTTTTAAGTAGTTCTAGATACACGGATCCGGGGTTATCAAAGTTAAATTAATATGAATAATAAGCTAAATAGAGGAATAACTGTAAATTCTTCTATATATAATCTTCTTGATATTAGTAATTCTGATAAGGCCTCTGGTACAGCTTAAGAGATAAAACAGGAGAATAAGCTTAATTTAAAATCTAAGAAGACTGTTAAAAAATATATCTAATTTTTTTTTTATTTTTTTTCTGATTAGTTCTTAAACTTAGTTTCTTATTATAAAAAGAATATTACTATTTAACTTTATTTATCTATCTACTGAATAAGACTAATCCTATACTTAAGCTATAGTATATATATACTTTAATATCTAATACTGTTATTACTGAATTACAGCTCTGTTAAGCAGCTTCTTAACTCAGGCTGTCAGATTAATTTTCTAATTTTATCTCAGAAAGATAAGTTTTCAGAAAAGTATATTATAATATATAAGTAGAATAAATAGACTTAGTTTTTTTGAATATTATAATTAAAAAAAATATAGTAACTATTCTTAATACTGTTTACTGATAATACTAGTAGTAATTAATAACTTGAAGACGCTTTTATCTGAAGTCGGCTTGAAACTTCAGTACTACTTAGTAGTTACTTAGTACTTATATAGTACTCTTTTAATTATTAGTACTACTACTTACTAGTAGTACACTAAAATATATAAAGATATCTTAATCTTAATCGATAGTTTAATACTGTAAGTCTATCTTCTGAGTATACTACAAGATATCTGTAAACACGTCTTATCTCTATTTTTTCTACCTCTGAATTAATATTTACAATCCTTAAACTTAATATTTTATTAATATTTTTATAATAATATATCTTTACTGATTTTATAACAGTACTTAATCTAACTTGTGTTATTATTATTACACAGTCTACTAAAAAAAGAGGGGTTCAACCCTACTTCTTTATAAACTCTACTCTTTCCTCTTAGCAGATACTATACTACTAGTAGTCTTTTTCTTTTATTCTATTACTTCAAGTTCTTCAGTTACTTTATATATTGATTCTTTTTATAGCTAAAATATACCTTAAGTAAGAGGGTCAGGCTTTTATATCCTTCGCTGGTTTAATAGTCCAGAAATCGAGACACCTAGTTAAACAGCTTTACCAAGTATATCCTCTTCTTTATTGTGTCTACAATTCAACTAACTTTTTATCTATTTAGAAACTGAGACTTTCTATTTATTTAATAAACAGAAATCTGATAGTAAGGGTGTTCTAGTATTAGACTAATACCAAGTCTTTCTTCTATTAATATTCTATATATTACTAATAATTTAATATATAATAAACTTAGATGCCTTTCTTGATAATACCTCCCTTAATAATACCTTCCTTGATAATGCCTCCCTCGATAATACCTCCCTTAATAATACCTCCTTCGATGATGCCTCTCTCGATGATGCCTCTCTCGATGATGCCTCCCTCAATGATGCCTCCCTTAATAATGCCTTCCTTGATGATGCCTCCCTTAATAATACTGATAATACTTATTTAACAGAAATATATATATCTTAAGATAGATTATACTCTCTTCCAGAATACTCTTCTTATCTTAAGCCTGTAACAGGTAGAAGTCTGTTAAATTAGTTTTTTACAGATAGCTCCTAATCCTGTCTACAGACTCTCTATCTAACTTTCTTCTTACTCTTAGAATCTAGGCTTTTAATATAGAGATTTCTTAAAAGGACTATACTAGCTTAGTAGAGATATTCCAGTTACTTAATAATTTTTTAGTTTAAATTTTTTTAAAAAAACTGGATACTCTTAAACAAGCTGTTAAAAGATTTTTACCTCTTCTTTTAACTGAAGAATATAAAATTAATATTAATCTAATAATATAGTTCTTTTCTCAGTTATTATCTAAAGAAGATCTTGTTGAGAAAATTCTAAAAGAATTCCAGATTATATATAATCTTCCAGAACTGTTCTACTATATTTTATTATTTCAGCTTGGCTAGAAAAAGCTATATTTTAGAATAACTAAATACTCTGATAATCTAGTTAAGCTCTGGTATTCTTATATATAGAGATCTTTTCTAGTAACTATATCTAGCAAGTATATATCTTTTTCTAATAAAGATCTATTACTGCTAGATAATTTTATTCAGATAAATTATAAGATACTCTGGAACTATAAAGTTCTTATTTAATACAGTCAGATTATCTTTGTAGAATTTAATAAATAAATATTTTTTTCTACTAGTAACCAGATTATTCTGATTATATAATTAATATTAGAATAATACTAACTATCTAGACTTTATAAAAACTATTCTGGCCTTCCTGAACCAGATTACAACTGCTCTTATTTTTTAGTTAAATATTAAGAGTATCTGGAGATCTTAATATTATTAGTCTTAGAATAAGTTAATTTTATACTCTCTTATCAGACTACCCCAGATAATAATTTAATTATTATTTTTTATATATTTTATCTACCTACTTATAAGTTTTAATAATATATTAAGATATATCCTCTTTGAGCAGAGTTAAAGATTAAATATTATAGATATAGCTATTTCCAGTAGTTATTTAAGCAGTCTAATATCCGGTTAATCCTATTTCTATTATTTATTAATAATTTTAGAGTATATTAAAATATATATAAAGCTTTAAAGACTTTTTACCTTACTTCAGCAGGATTAACTTACCGGGAATAATATTATCTGGATAACTCTTTTACTCTGATACTGGGTCTTTATAGTATAAAAATAGAAGATAGTATCCAGATATTTAAAAAAAAGATCTGGACTTTTTCTTAAGAATTCTATATATATTTTTATAAAGTATATACAGTTATTACTGTATCTATTATTATATTTATCAGTAATATATTCTAATAAGTAAAGAATTCTAGTACTTAAAGCTATAGTACTGAGTTTGGGTATTGTATCTGCTATTATCTAAAAAATAGTAGGTATAATTTAAAGTTTAACTCTCTCTTATATAGTCAGTATTACTTTAAGATTAAATTATTCTGAAAATATACAGAGAGTCTTTTCTTACCTGCTAAGCAGATTCAGTTTCTTAGTTTAAAAAATCTATTATCTTATCTATTACTACTTGAATTACTTATACTATTATTAGATCTTGTTCTTAGTTGACTATATAATATTTCTTACTCAGATTAGAAGGGTCTTAGTCTCTGTTTTTAAAATTTTATACTTCAGATTTTAAATCTACAAGACATAAAGAAATACTCTGCAGTACTTCGGAAAATTACTAAGCCTATTTATTAGTCTTATCTGCCAGCACTTAAATATCTTCAGATATAGATATTATCTGAACTTAGACAAGCACTTGTTCTACTTCCGCTAGTCTTATAATATAAGACTGATAAAACTTAGTTTTATTAAAGATATCTTAAATATATTTTAGTTTTACTTCTAATATTTTATCTATAAATTAAACTAAATTTATTACTAGAATATATTACCCGGACCTGTACTGTTATTGCTTAAGAGATTTCAGTAACTTTAATATACTGTACTATTCTAATTCTAATAATATCCTGATTTATTATATACAGTTAAAAAGCTTTTCAGTATCTTATTACAGTTACTTTATTATTTAAATCTTAAGATCTAAAAAGATTTATATCTGATAATAATATATCTTATCTTCTATAATATAGATAACTGGCTAACTATTTATAGATAAACTACTAGTTTTAAAAAATAAATAGCTCTGAAATCTTGCTGTTCTAAATATTTATATTAGAATATACTTTCTATTATTTACTACAGAGTATAGGCTATTAATAAACTATAATATATTAAGCGGAGAACAGAAATATAGGTAGATATAAAATAACTTCTCTACTATCTAGAATCTTAACTTTAATTACTTCTATTTTTATTTTTAGAATCTATAAGATCTGGGCAGATCGGGCCTTGCTATGTAATCTTATAATCTATCTTTTCTGAATAGATCAGATTTGACAGTCCCTGCAACTTGGGTTCAGTAGTACTTAGAACTATAGCTTTTCTATCTAAGTTTAATTAATCTTGAAACTCTGCCAGCTATATCTATAGCTTTTAAATTACTATATTCTACTAAATAAATATAATTCTATAATTGAGGAATATATTCTGTCTAGATAACTTGATTTTAGAAGACTGAAAGTCTGTTTAATAAATTAAATTCTTAAGATACTTCTACTAGTATACTCAACAGAGTACTCTCAGAGTATTCTAATCCAGTATAATAATATAATACTATCTTTTTAGAGTTATATTAAGATTCCTAAACAGTTAGTCTATAGTTTTTTATATTCTTTATATTATACTTACTAATATTTATTAGTTCCTATCTACTTTATAGTTAATTATTTATTTAATATTATTCTACTCTATTCTATCTTTCTTATAGGATTATATACTATCTTAGTTATTAATATTCTATATTTCTTCTTATAAAACCTTTATAAGTAATTTAAAAAGATCTTTTAGTAGTACTTCCTTACTTTAAATATTTAAGTAAATAAGCTCTAATAAGCCCTAATCCTGATATTAAAGAAGTATTTATATTAGATTTTTTACAGGAGTCTGCTTGTACTTTCCTAATCTTAACAGTTTTAATACAGTATATATAGAATATTAACTTTATATAAAGTATTATAAAGATTTCTATTATTTTTATATTATAAAATACTATTTTATATACTTAAAAATCTTAATAGTACTGTTATTACTTCTTAGCCTACAGTTATAGAATAGAGAGATAACTAATCTAATATAGGAATAAACTACAAGGAACTTATATAATATTTAAAGTAATTATTAGTATTAAAATTAATTATTAAGTAGTCTACTTTTAATATCAGTTATATACAGTTCTGTAATATACTCTTTCTATTATATAATAGTATTTATTATTTTAAGACTATTTTTTACTACTACAACTGTATTCTAACTGTATTATAACTGTATTGCAACTGTATTACAACTGTATAATAACTAATAATCACTCTTTATAACTAAATACTACTATTACTAACAGTAGAAAAGGCTCTATACAGACCCCCTTGGCCTGCTATGTATACAGATCTAGAATTATTAAAATTAAATTAATATAAATAATAAGCTAAATAGAGAGATAACTGTAAATTCTTTTATATATAATCTTCTTAATATTAGTAATTCTGATAAGGCCTCTAGTACAGCTCAAGAGATAGAATAAAAGAATAAATTTAATTTAGAATCTGAGAAAACTGTTAAAGAATATATCTAATTTTTTTTTTATTTTTTTTTTAATTAGTTCTTAAACTTAGTTTCTTATTATAAAAAAAATATTATTATTTAACTTTATTTATTTATTTACTGAGTAAAACTAATCTTATACTTAAACTATAGTATATATATATTTTAATATCTAATACTATTATTACTGAATTATATCTTTATTAAGTAGCTTCTTAACTCAGATTATTAGATTAATTTTCTAACTTTATCTCAGAAAGATAAGTTTTTAGAAAAGTATATTATAATATATAAGTAAAATAAATAGACTTAGTTCTTCTAGATATTATAGTTAAAAAGAATATAGTAACTATTCTTAATACTGCTTACTAATAATACTACTAAGTAGTAATTAATAACTTGAAGACACTTTTATCTGAAGTCAGCTTGAAACTTCAGTACTACTTAGTAGTTACTTAGTACTTATATAGTACTTTTTTAATTATTAATACTACTACTTACTAGTAGTACACTAAAATATATAAAAATATCTTAATCTTAATTAATAGTTTAATACTGTAAGTCTATCTTCTAAGTATACTATAAGATATTTATAAACATGTTTTATCTCTATTTTTTTTATCTCTAAATTAATATTTATAATCTTTAAACTTAATATTTTATTAATATTTTTATAATAATATATCTTTACAAATTTTATAATAATAATCTAACTTATATTATTATTATTATACAGTCTACTAAAAAAAGAGAGGTTTAATCTTATTTTTTTATAAACTTTATTTTTTTTTCTTAGCAGATACTATACTACTAGTAGTTTTTTTCTTTTATTCTATTACTTTAAGTTCTTTAGTTACTTTATATATTAATTTTTTTTACAGCTAAAATATACTTTAAATAAAAGAATCAGACTTTTATATCTTTTACTAGTTTAACAGTCTAGAAATTAAGATATCTAGTTAGACAGCTTTACTAAGTATATTCTTTTTTTTATTATATCTATAATTTAACTAACTTTTTATTTATTTAAAAACTGAGACTTTTTATTTATTTAACAAACAGAAATCTGATAGTAAGACTATTCTAGTATTAGACTAATACTAAGTCTTTCTTCTATTAATATTCTATATATTACTAATAATTTAATATATAATAAATTTAGATACCTTCCTTAATAATGCCTCCCTTGATAATACCTCCCTTGATAATACCTCTCTTAATAATATCTTTCTTAATAATATCTCCCTTAATAATGCCTCCCTTAATAATACTGATAATACTTATTTAACAGAAATATATATATCTTAAGATAGGTTATACTCTCTTCTAGAATACTCTTTTTATTTTAAGTCTGTAACAGATAGGAGTCTGTTAGATTAGTTTTTTATAGATAATCTTTAATCTTGTTTACAGACTCTTTATCTAACTTTTTTTTTACTCTTAGAATCTAGGTTTTTAGTATAGAGATTTCTTAAGAAAACTATACTGGCTTAGTAGAGATATTCTAGTTATTTAATAATTTTTTAGTTTAAACTTTTTTAAAAAAACTGGATATTCTTAAATAAGCTATTAAAAGATTCTTATTTTTTTTTTTAACTGAAGAATATAAAATTAATATTAATCTAATAATATAGTTCTCTTCTTAGTTATTATCTAAAGAAGATTTTACTAAAAAAATTCTAAAAAAACTTTAGATTATATATAATCTTCTAGAACTGTTCTACTATATTTTATTATTTCAGTTTAGCTAGAAAAAGTTATATTTTAAAATAACTGAATATTCTGATAATCTAGTTAAGCTCTAATACTTTTATATATAGAGATTCTTTCTAATAATTATATCTAGTAAATATATATCTTTTTCTAATAAAAATCTATTACTACTAGATAATTTTATTCAGATAAATTATAAAATATTCTAGAATTATAAAGTTTCTGTTTAATATAGTTAGATTATTTTTATAAAATTTAATAAATAAATATCCTCTTCTACTAGTAACCAGATTATTCTGATTATATAACTAGTATTAAAATAATACTAATTATCTAGACTTTATAAAAATTATTCTAGCCTCTCTAAACCAGATTATAACTGCTTTTATTTTTTAATTAAATATTAAAAATATCTAAAGATCTCAGTATTATCAGTTTTAGAATAAATTAATTTTATACTTTTTTATCAGACTATTTTAAATAATAATTTAATTATTATTTTCTATATACTTTATCTACTTACTTATAAGTTTTAATAATATATTAAAATATATCCTCTTTAAGCAGAGTTAGAGATTAAATATTATAGATATAGCTACTTCCAGTAGTTATCTAAACAGCTTAATATCTAATTAATCTTATTTCTACTATTTATTAATAACTTTAGAATATATTAAAATATATATAAAGTTTTAAAAACTTTTTATCTTACTCCAGCAGGATTAATTTACCGGGAATAATATTATCTGGATAATTTTTTTACTCTGATATTAGATTTTTATAGTATAAAAATAGAAGATAGTATCTAAATATTTAAAAAAAAGATCTAGACTCTTTTTTAAAAATTTTATATATATCTTTATAAAATATATATAGTTATTACTATATCTATTATTATATTTACTAGTAATATACTTTAATAAGCAAAGAATTCTAGTACTTAAAACTATAGTACTGAATTTAGATATTATACCTGCTATTATCTAAAAAATAATAAATATAATTTAAAATTTAATTTTTTTTTATACAGTTAGTATTATTTTAAGATTAAATTATTTTAAAAATATATAGAAAGTCTTTTCTTACCTGCTAAATAGATTTAGTTTCTTAGTTTAAAGAATCTATTACTTTATCTATTACTATTTAAATTACTTATACTATTATTAAATCTTATTTTTAATTAACTATATAATATTTCTTACTCAGATTAAAAAAATCTTAATCTTTATTTTTAAAATTTTATATTTCAGATTTTAAATTTATAAAATATAAAGAAATACTCTGTAGTATTTTAGAAAATTACTAGATCTATTTATTAATTTTATCTACCAGTACTTAAATATTTTTAGATATAAATATTATCTAAATTTAGATAAATACTTGTTTTACTTTTACTAGTCTTATAATATAAGACTGATAAAACTTAGTTTTATTAAAGATATTTTAAATATACTTTAATTTTACTTCTAATACTTTATTTATAAATTAAATTAAATTTATTATTAGAATATATTACCCGGATCTATACTGTTATTACTTAAGGAATTTCAGTAACTTTAATATACTGTATTATTCTAATTTTAATAATATTCTAATTTATTATATATAGTTAAAAAGCTTTTCAGTATCTTATTACAGTTATTTTATTATTTAAATTTTAAAATCTGAAAAAATTTATATCTGATAGTAATATATCTTATCTTCTATAATATAAATAACTAGCTAATTATTTATAAATAAATTATTAATTTTAAAAGATAAATAGTTCTGAAATCTTATTATTCTAAATATTTATATTAAAATATACTTTCTATTATTTACTATAAAATATAGATTATTAATAAATTATAATATACTAAATAAAGAACAGAAATATAAATAAATATAAAATAATTTCTCTACTATTTAGAATCTTAACTCTAATTATTTCTATTTTTATTTTTAGAATTTATAAAATCTAAACAGATCAGGCCTTACTATATAATCTTATAATCTATCTTTTTTAAATAGATCAGATTTAATAGTTTCTATAACTTAGATTTAGTAGTACTTAGAACTATAGTTTTTCTATCTAAATTTAATTAATTTTAAAGTTCTGCCAGCTATACTTATAATTTTTAAATTATTATATTCTATTAAATAAATATAATTCTATAATTAAGAAATATATTCTATCTAGATAACTTGATTTTAGAAGACTAAGAGTCTGTTTAATAGATTAAATTTTTAAAATACTTCTACTAGTATACTTAACAGAATATTCTTAAAATATTCTAATCCAGTATAATAGTATAATACTATCTTTTTAAAATTATATTAGGATTTTTAAATAGTTAGTCTATAGTTTTTTATACTCTTTATATTATATTTATTAATATTTATTAGTTCCTATCTACTTTATAGTTAATTATTTATTTAATATTATTCTACTCTATTCTATCTTTCTTATAAAATTATATACTATTTTAATTATTAATATTTTATATTTTTTTTTATAAAATCTTTATAAATAATTTAAAAAGATTCTTTAATAGTATTTTCTTACTTTAAATATTTAAGTAAATAGGCTTTAATAAGCCCTGATCCTGATATTAAAAAAGTATTTATATTAGATTTTTTATAAAAGTCTGCTTATATTTTCTTAATCTTAATAGTTTTAATACAGTATATATAGAATATTAACTTTATATAAAATATTATAAAGGTTTCTATTATTTTTATATTATAAAATACTATTTTATATATTTAAAAATCTTAATAGTACTGTTATTATTTCTTAGCCTACAGTTATAGAATAAAGAGATAACTAATCTAATATAGGAATAAACTATAAGGAACTTATATAATATTTAAAATAATTATTAGTATTAAAATTAATTATTAAATAATTTACTTTTAATATTAGTTATATATAGTTCTGTAATATACTCTTTCTATTATATAACAGTATTTATTATTTTAAGACTATTTTTTACTACTATAACTGTATTCTAACTGTACTATAACTGTATTACAACTGTATTATAACTGTATAATAACTAATAATTACTCTTTATAACTAAATACTACTATTACTAACAGTAGAAAAGGCTCTATACAGACCCCCTTGGCCTGCTATATATTTATTTTTTTCTTAATATAGTCTTTTTAATTTTTTATATATATAATTATTTACTGGAGGCTAAAATCTTTTCTTTATATAATATATCTTAACTTCTATATTTTTTACTATCTATTTTTTTATTTTCTATACTAATCTTTTTCTATCTTCTTATTCTCTTTATTAACTTTTCTTTATCTTCTTATCCTCTATATTAATCTCTTTATCTTTTTAAATATATCCTGAAGTCTGTATTCTTAATATTCTTAATATCTATCTTTTTTTATCTGTAAGTAAGATAAGTAAAACTAAGTTTCAGCTTTTATTTCAGCTTTAAAACTAAGATTTTAATATTTTTTTATAAGCAGTTTTTAAAATTATAGAGTAATGCCTAGTAACTCTCTATAATATATAATAATACTCTTTCTTTTTTATTATAATATACAGTAATCTTCTATAATATATAATAATCCTCTATAATATCTAATTATATCTAATAATATAACTAAGCTATATAATAAGTTAATCTGTTTATTAGCTATATATAGAAAGCTTCTAGATAATATATATTTAAATAATAGTAATAGAAATAAAAATAAATAAGTAATAGAACTTAATTTTAAAGAAAAATATATAGGATTATAGAAGATATTATACTTAACTTTATATAAATTATAGCTTAACTGGCTAAAGTTACTATTAGTTAAGCTATATTAGATTAAACTGTAGAATAACTACTTAAAATATATAAAAAAAAAAAAAAGAGATATCTTACTAGAGATAATACAGAAGTATTTAATCTATAGTAAAATAGATAGATAGTAATAATTCTTAGTATTTATCTTAGATAAATAGAACTAGAATAAAACTAATTATCTTACTTACTTTTTATAGATAGTAAAATATACTAATAAAATAAATTATAAAAATATTTTCTTCCAGCAGAATATAAGTAATAATAAAAAAAAAAAAACTGTCTGGAAGATTTATACTATTCTTATTATAATATATTTATCTAGTTAAATTAATTAAAAATTAGAAGAAATCTCTATTTTTAGAACTGTTTACTTTAGAGATAAGTAAAATAACTAAAAATATTAGATATTAGACTAATATAAAAAACCTTTATAGAAGATATAAACCTGTATAAGACTAGAAAGTCAGATTATTATATTAAAAAAAAAAAAAAAATAAATATAGAAGAAATAGTAATAAAGTTATTAAATAATATAAAAGACTTAGAGACTAGAGTTTCTGAATTAAATTTTAATAAGAATAAGTTTTAATAGTGAGCTAAGATTTTAAATAGAAAAAAGTAATTAAGATTCTCTTATAAATTAAATATTTATAATCTAACTAAGCCTTTCTAACTGGCAGTAAAGATAAATTAAGTATTAATATTAAACTAGTTAAGAGATATTACTGAAGCTGAAAAACTTATTAAGAAAATAAATAAAAATAAAAAGAATAATATTAAGAAATTTACTAAAAATATTAGAAATAATATTTTTAAAATATTAAAGTACTCAGTTATATCTGATTTTAAAACTTTATTAATAATAAGTAAAAAAAATAATTTAATAGAAATTATTTTTAAAAAGCTTAAAAAGCTGGAGTAAATCTAGCAGTCTATTAATAATCTTAACTATTAGAAAGAAAATTATCTAAAAACTTACTAAAATCTTAAGATTAAAGATCTGGAGTATTTATATTTACTAGATATAGTTATATCTGTAGTATTAAAGTTCTGGTAATTTATTAGAATTTAGACTATTATTAAGATTATAATTAAGAAGATAGTATAAGAAGTATTATTAGTAGATATAATTAGACTAGAAAAAATATAATAATTTATTAATATTATTCTTACAGTAAGTAATCTAAAAGATTTTAATATTAGATTTTTATAACTGATCTCTAGAAGTATATAATATATTTTAAAAAAAAAATTAAATTTAGAAATAAACTTACTACAAAAAAATTAAAAAAACTAATTTTAATATTAATATTATTATATCTGATTTATTAATAGTAGACTGAGATTTTAAATATTATAAAGTAGTTAGTACTGTATATATACTATAGAAAAATATAAAGCTGAAAAAATATTAAATAAATTAATAATAAACTGACAGCTAACTATAAAATCTTTACTAAATAAGAATAATATCTAATAGTTATATTAAATAGTTATAATATATTTAAGAGCTGCTATAATATTTCAGGTATTAAAGTCTGATATATATATAAATATAAAAGTAAGTTAAAGAGTAAAGAAAATTATCTAAAGAATTATCCTAATAATATTAAAGATTATTTTAGACTTATTATTCTAAATAAAACTTATAATCTATATAATAAGATATCAGAAATATTCTAGATTATATAATAAACCAGAAGCAACTTTAATCTTTTATTTATAATAATATTTTTTTTTAATAATTATAATAGTAATTTTATTAGATATTTATAATTATTTTTTAAAAGATATTTAATATCTAAAATAATAAAGCCGGCAGCTGTAAAAAAGACCCTGATTATATTTTTAGATATTTATTATATAAATCTTATTTTTAGTAAAATTTTTTTTAAAAAATATATTATTTATATAGATTTAAATAAAAAAATATAATTAATACAGTTCTATATTCTTCTAAAATATTTAATAATCTGGAGAACTCTTATATTTATAATCTTATTTAAAAATAACTAGATAATTAGTAAGAATATTCTTTCTATAGTATATAAAGTATTTAATATAAAGTTTAATTCTAAAAAATAAAAAATTTATAAAACTTACTGGATTAAAAATTACTATATTATAATATTTAACCAGTTAAACAGAGAAAATCTATAGTACTGGTAGATTATAGTATATTTTTATCAGTTAGTTTTAGAAGTCTTATAACTTAATATAATTTTACTTAAATTAACTTTTTTTAAAATAGATTTTTTTAAAATAATTAATTTATAAAAGAAATATAAACTAATATCTAGATAGATATAGTACCTGTAAGAACAGAAATAAGTTAAAAATACTACTACTGTTAAGATATTTTATATATAATCTGAATCTTAATAAAAAAATAAAAATAATCTATAAATAGATATAAAATAACTAGTTATATTTATCTAAGAAGTACTAAAAATATAAGTTATACTAGAAGTTCTGTATATATTAATATAGTTTAAAAAAAAAAAGTTAATTATATAAATATAGTTTCCGGGAGAAGAATTTTATATTCTAGTAATTTTATAAAAAACTAGATTTAATATAAAGATAATCTACAGTAATCTAATAATAAAAAAAAAAACTAATATTATTATATATTTTATAGAAAAGTCTAAGAAATATATAATTTTAATTATATTTTTTTAACTTAATTTAACTAGTTTTAATTTTTAGAGATTTTACTAGAATATATATTTTTTTAATATACTGCTGTTATATATCTAAAAAAAACAGACTATAAAATATTTTTAATAGTTAAATTAAGAAAAAATTATTTATATTTTTAAATATTATATTCTTAGTATATTTTAAATAATACTAAATAATTAGTTAAGTAATAAAACTCTTTTTAATTTAATAGTTAAACTATTAGAATTTTTAGTATTAATTCTGGATTCTGAAGAAGAAGATATTAGTATATTTAAAATTATTATAAAAAATAGTAAAATAATATATTTTAAAAATAAAATATTTTTTAAAAAAAATAATATTACTAATCCTGAATAAGTTTTTAAAATTTTTATTTTTTTATTTAAAGATATAGCTTTTAAAGATTCTAGAAATACTAAAAAATAAAATCTATATAAAAAGATAAAAAAAAATAATAAAATTAGAATAAAGACTATTAATACTGAAGAAGAGAATATTAATATTAGAAAAAAGAATATTATTACTGGAAAAAAGACTGCTGATACTAAAGAAGAGAATACTAATAATATTAAAAAGACTGCTGCTACTAGAGAAGAGAGTACTACTATTAAAAAAAAAATTATTAATATTAAAAAAGAAAATACTAGTACTAAAAAAAAAATATTAAATAAATTATTAAAAATATATTCAGATAGATTATTTTTTAGAAAATATTTAAATTAGCTTAATTTAAATTCCTTCTAATTTATTAATTTATTTAGAAAAAAATATATTAGTCTAATATATATTTTTTTTAAGAGAAATAAATTTTTAAAATATAGTAACTTATTATATATAGAATATATCTTAAATAAGTATATATTTATAATATAAAGAATAAAATTATACTATAAAGTCTAAAAAATTATATAACTAGAAATATAAGATATAAAATAATATATAAAGATTAGAATTTAAATAATTTTCTAATATTAACTAGATATATTTTAAATCTGATTTAGTATACTAGTAAGTAGATCAGATTTTAAAAAAGAAAATAAATACTAGAAAAAAACAGTCTAACTACTAGAGTTTATTATATAATAAAATAAATATATCTTACTTATTTTAATATTAGATTCTATACTAAAATTAATTTAGACTTTAGATTATAATTATCAGTTAATACTGTATATATAGATAATTCTTAAGAGTCAGAATATATATAGATATATTATATTTAATAATATTTAATTAAACAGTATATAGTACTAATTAGTTATAATAGTTAGAAAGAAGATCTGATTTAAAAAATATTTAAAATCAGCCAGTATTACAGAAAATAAAAAGATAGAAAACTACTTTTATTTATATTCTTAATAAAAAATTTATTTAAAATAATCTTTAAATTTTAAAATTTTTAAAAAAATTTAATCTATATAAATTATTTTAATTTTAATAATAAGATTAGTCTTCAGAATCTGCAGTAAAGATTTAAAATTCTTTAATTATATTATAATCTACTTTCTAGTATATATTATAATAAATTAAAAAAATAGAGAATCTTCAGAAAACTACTTAACTAAATCTAGTATTATCTGATTCTAGATTAATAAAATATTTATTACCAGGTCCAGAATCTCTATATCTTTCTTCTAATTATTAAAAAAATTTTTAAAAATTTTTAAAAATAGAAAATCAGAAATTTTAATATTTTATTTAAAATATTTAAATATCTGAAACTGCTTATAATTCTGTTTCTTTTAAAAGTAATTCTCTATCTTTATTCTAGTTTAAGTTAGATTTTATTATTCAGATTCTGACTCTTCTACTAAAATCTGAGAACTATAACTAATAATAATTAAAAAATTCTAAAGCTTAGATTAAATTAATATAATTTATTTACCAGCAGTTTTTTTTAAATTTTAATAATTTCTAACTTCAGTAGTTAATAAAGATAATATTTAAAGAATTAAAATTAAACTATTTAATATACTAAGAGGTAGAAAGATAAATTTAGAAACTATTTAAAATATAAAAATTCTAAATCTTATATCTTACAGAATAATAAATTTATAAATAGTTTAACTATCTATTTCTAAAGTAGAGAAACTATATTAAATAGTATAGTAATTTTAACTATTTATATTAGATATTTAATTTAATCTATAAAATTTACTAGTCAGTAGATATTTTTATCTGGATATAAAAAACAGTTTTTATTAATAACTATTTAAAATTAGAATAAAAATAATTTAAATATAAGTTTAAAAATCTCTAATCTTCTTATTATAAATTAATTAATTAGATTCTTAGATAGTATATTTTAATTTATAATTTAGACTTATCTAATAAAGCAGTATATCAAGCTGTAATTAATATCTAAAATTATTAAAAAGAAAAAATATAATTATATTACTCAGATATATAAATAGGATTATAAATATTTAATAAAAATATTTAACAGTTTATATATATATAAAGAGTTTCAGAAACTATCTGTTACAGATTTTTCTTTTTAAATAGTTTTAGATATACAGATCCGGGGTTATTAGAGTTAAATTAATATAAATAATAAGCTAAATAAAAAAATAACTGTAAATTCTTTTATATATAATCTTTTTAATATTAGTAATTCTAATAAAATCTCTAGTATAGCTTAAAAAATAGAATAAAAAAATAAATTTAATTTAGAATCTGAAGAAGTTATTAAAGAATATATTTAATTTTTTTTTTATTTTTTTTCTGATTAGTTCTTAAACTTAGTTTCTTATTATAAAAAAAATATTATTATTTAACTTTATTTATCTGTTTACTGAATAAGACTAATTCTATACTTAAACTATAGTATATATATATTTTAATATCTAATACTATTATTACTGAGTTACAGCTTTATTAAATAGTTTTTTAACTCAGATTATCAGATTAATTTTCTAATTTTATTTTAAAAAAATAAGTTTTCAGGGAAGTATACTATAATATATAAATAGAATAAATAGACTTAGTTCTTCTAGATATTATAGTTAAAAAAAATATAGTAACTATTTTTAATACTATTTACTAATAATACTAGTAGTAATTAATAACTTAAAGATACTTTTATCTGAAGTCAGCTTAAAACTTCAGTACTACTTAGTAGTTACTTAGTACTTATATAATACTCTTTTAATTATTAGTACTACTACTTACTAGTAGTATACTAAAATATATAAAGATATCTTAATCTTAATTAATAATTTAATACTGTAAATCTATTTTTTAAGTATATTATAAGATATTTATAAATATATTTTATCTCTATTTTTTTTATCTCTGAATTAATATTTATAATTTTTAAATTTAATATTTTATTAATATTTTTATAATAATATATCTTTACTGATTTTATAATAGTAATCTAACTTATATTATTATTATTATACAGTCTATTAAAAAAAAAAAGATTTAATTCTATTTTTTTATAAACTCTATTTTTTTTTCTTAGTAGATACTATACTACTAGTAGTTTTTTTTTCTTATTCTATTACTTTAAATTCTTTAGTTATTTTATATATTAATTCTTTTTATAGCTAAAATATATTTTAAATAAAAGAATCAGACTTTTATATCTTTTACTAGTCTAATAGTCTAGAAATTAAGATATTTAGTCAGACAGTTTTACTAAATATATTCTTTTTTTTATTATATCTATAATTTAACTAACTTTTTATTTATTTAGAAACTAAGACTTTCTATTTATTTAATAAACAGAAATCTGATAATAAAAATATTCTAGTATTAGACTAATACTAAGTCTTTCTTCTATTAATATTCTATATATTACTAATAATTTAATATATAATAAATTTAGATATCTTTCTTAATAATATCTCTCTTAATAATATCTTTCTTAATAATATTTTTCTTAATAATACCTCTCTTAATAATATTTCTTTTAATAATATCTTTTTTAATAATATCTCTTTTAATAATATCTTTCTTAATAATACCTCTCTTGATAATATCTTCTTTAATAATATCTCTTTTAATAATATCTTTCTTAATAATATCTCCCTTGATAATATCTCTCTTAATAATACTGATAATACTTATTTAACAGAAATATATATATCTTAAGATAAGTTATATTCTCTTTCAGAATATTTTTCTTATTTTAAATCTATAATAGATAAGAGTTTATTAGATTAGTTTTTTATAGATAAATCTTTAATTCTATCTATAGACTTTTTATCTGATTTTTTTTTTATTCTTAGAATCTGAGCTTTTAGTATAGAGATTTCTTAAGAGAACTATACTAGCTTAGTAGAGATATTCTAGTTATTTAATAATTTTTTAATTTAAACTCTTCTAAAAAAGCTGGATACTTTTAAATAAGCTGTTAAAAGATTCTTACTTCTTCTTTTAACTGAAGAATATAAAATTAATATTAATCTAATAATATAATCCTCTTTTTAATTACATAGCGGGCCGAGGGGGTAAGTTACAGTGGTTGTACTGCGGTTTGCTCCGGTTATATAGAGTTATAAGAAAATTATATAAAGTTCTGACTAATTATAAACCCTTTAAATCTAGAAGTACTAATCTTTATATAAATAATAGATTATACTAAAACTATATCTTTTTTACTAGATCTAAAGTAGTTTTTATACTATTTACTATTATATTATACTTTAATCTTAGAATTATTCTAACTATTATATTCTCTATTTATACTTATTTATAATAGTAATTTAAACTGTTATTATAATTATTCTACTCTGTAAACTAAAGTATAAGTAAGTATAATCTTATCTAAATCTTACTAAAAATAAGTATTATTTTATTAAAATCTTACTTTACTATTTATTTTTTTCTTAATATAATTTTTTTAATTTTTTATATATATAATTATTTACTGGAAACTAAAATCTCTTTTTTATATAATATATCTTAACTTTTATATTTCTTATTATCTATCTTCTTATTCTCTATACTAATTTTACTCTATTTTTTTATTCTTTTTATTAATCTTTTTTTATTTTCTTATCCTCTATACTAATTTTTTTATTTTTTTAAATATATTCTGAAGTCTGTATTCTTAATATTTTTAATATTTATTTTTTTTTATCTGTAAGTAAGATAAGTAAAACTAAGTTTCAGCTTCTATTTTAGCTTTAAAACTAAGATTTTAATATTTTTTTATAAATAATTCTTAAAATTACAGAGTAATATCCAGTAACTCTTTATAATATATAATAATATTCTTTTTTTTTTATTATAATATACAGTAATCTTCTATAATATATAGTAATTCTCTGTAATATCTAGTAATATCTAGTAATATAACCGGACTATACAGTAAATTAATTTATTTATTAACTATATATAAAAAGCTTCTAAATAATATATATTTAGATAACAGTAATAAAAATAAAAATAAATAAATAATAAAATTTAATTTTAAAAAAAAATATACAGGATTATAGAAGATATTATATTTAATTTTATATAAATTATAATTTAACTGGCTGAAGTTACTATTAATTAAGTTATATTAGATCGAACTGTAGGATAACTGCTTGAAATATATAAAAAGAAAGAGAAGAAGTATCTTACTGGAGATAGTATAGAAATATCTGGTCTGTAGTAAAATAAACAGGCAGTAATAATTCTCAGTACTTATCTTAAATAAATAGAACTGGAATAAAACTAATTATCTTATTTATTTTTTATAGACAGTAAAATATACTAATAAAATAAATTATAAAGATATTTTCTTCCGGCAGAATATAAATAATAATAAAAAAGAGAAGACTGTCTGGAAGATTTATATTATTCTTATTATAATATACTTATCTAGTTAAATTAATTAAAAATTAGAAGAAATCTTTATTTTTAGAACTATTTATTTCAGAAATAAGTAAAATAATTAAAAATATTAGATATTAGACTAATATAAAGAATCTTTATAGAAGATATAAACCTGTATAAGACTAGAAAGTCAGATTATTATATTAAGAAGAAGAAAAAAATAAATATAGAAAAGATAATAATAGAACTATTAAATAATATAAAAAACTTAAAGACCGGAGTTTCTAAATTAGATTTTAATAAAAATAAGTTCTAGTAGTAAGCTAAGATTTTAAGTAGAAAAAAACAGCTGAAACTCTTTTATAAATTAAATATTTATAATCTAACTAAATCTTTCTAGCTGGCAGTAAAAATAAATTAAATACTAATATTAAATTAGTTAAAAAATATTACTGAAGTTAAAAGGCTTATTAAAAAAATAAATAAAAGTAAAGAAAATAGTATTAAAAAGTTTACTAAAAATATCAGAAATAATATTTTTAAAATATTAAAATACTCAGTTATATCTAATTTTAAAATTTTACTGATAATAAATAAAAAAGATAATCTAATAGAAATTATTTCTAAGAAGCTTAAAAAACTAGAGTAAATCTAGCAGTTTATTAATAATCTTAATTATTAGAAAGAAAATTATCTAAAAATCTATTAAAATCTTAAGATTAAAGATCTGAAGTATCTATATTTACCGGATATAATTATATTTATAGTATTAAAGTTCTAGTAACCTGTTAGAATTTAGACTATTATTAAGATTATAATTAAGAAGATAGTACAGGAAGTATTACTAGCAGATACAGTTAGACTAGAAAAAATATAGTAATTTATTAATATTATTCTTACAGTAAGTAATCCAAGAGACTTTAATATTAGATTTTTATAACTAACTTCTAGAAGTATATAGTATATCTTAGAAAGAAAATTAAATTTAGAAATAAATTTACTATAAAAAGATTAAAAAAACTGATTCTAATACTAGTATTATTATATCTGATTTATTAATAGCAGACTGAGATTTTAAGTATTATAAAATAGTTAGTACTGTATATATACTATAAAAAAATATAAAGCTGGAAGAATATTAGATAAATTAATAGTAAGCTGACAGCTGACTATAAAATCTTTATTAAATAAGAATAATATCTAATAATTATATTAAATAGTTATAATATATTTAAGAGCTGCTATAGTATTTCAGGTATTAAAGCCTGGTATATATATAAATATAAAAATAAATTAAAAAGTAAAGAAAATTATCTAAAAGACTATTCTAATAATATTAAAAGTTATTTTAAACTTATTATTTTAGATAAAGCTTATAATCTGTATAATAAAATATCAGGAATATCCCAGACTATATAATAGATTAAAAATAATTTTAATCTTTTATTTATAATAATATTTTTTTTTAATAATTATAACAGTAATTTTATTAGATATTTATAATTATTTTTTAAAAAATATTTAATATTTAAAGTAATAAGACCGGTAGCTGTAAAAAAGACTCTAATTATATTTTTAGATATTTATTATATAAATCTTATTCTTAGTAAAATTTTTTTTAAAAAATATATTATTTATATAAATCTAAATAAAAAAATATAATTAATACAGTTCTGTACTCTTCTAAAATATTTAATAATCCGGAGAATCCTTATATCTATAATTCTATTTAAAAATAGCCGGATAATTAATAAAAATATCCCCCCTGCAGTATATAAGATATTTAATATAAAATTTAATTCTAAAAAATAAGAAATCTATAAAACTTACTAAATTAAAAATTATTATATTATAGTACTTAACCAGTCAGATAGAAAAAATCTATAGTACTGGTAAGCTATAATATATTTTTATTAGTTAGTTTTAGAAATTTTATAACTTAATATAATTCTACTTAAATTAATTTTTTTAAAAGTAGATTTTTTTAAAACAGTTAATTTATAAAAAAGATATAAACTAGTATCTAGATAGATATAATACCTGTAAAAATAGAAATAAGTTAAAGATATTATTACTATTAAAATATTTTATATATAATCTAAATTTCAGTAAAAAAATAGAAATAATTTATAAATAAATATAGAATAACTAGTTATATTTATCTGAAGAGTATTAAAAATATAAATTATACTAGAAGTTCTGTATATATTAATATAATTTAAAAAGAAAAAATTAATTATATAAATATAATTTCTGGAGAAAAAGCTCTATATTCTGATAATTTTATAAAAGACTGGATTTAATATAAAGATAATCTACAGTAGTCTGACAGTAAAAAAAAAAACTGATATTATTATATATTTTATAGAAAAATTTAAAAAATATATAATCTTAATTATATTTTTCTAACTTAATTTAACCGGTTTTAATTTTTAGAGATTTTATTAAAATATATATTTTTTTAGTATACTGCTGTTATATATTTAAAAAAAATAGATTATAGAATATTCTTAGTAGTTAGATTAAAAAAAGATTATTTATATCTTTAAATATTATATTCTCAGTATATTTCAGATAATATTAAATAATTAGTTAAGTAATAAAGCTCTTTCTAACTTAATAGTTAAACTATCAGGATTTTTAGTATTAATTCTAGATTCTGAAGAAGAAGATATTAGTATATTTAAAATTATTATAAAAAATAATAAGATAATATATTTTAAAAATAAAATATTTTTTAAAAAAAATAATATTACTAATCCTGAATAAGGTTTTAAGATTTTTATTTTTTTATTTAAAAATATAATTTCTAAAGATTTTAAAAATACTAAAAAGTAAAATTTATATAAAAAAATAAAAAAAAATAATAAGATTAGAGTAAAGACTGCTAATACTGAAGAAGAGAATATTAATATTAAAAAAAAAAATACTACTACTAGAGAAAAGACTGCTAATACTAAAAAAAAGAATATTAATAATATTAAAAAAGCTGCTGCTGCTGGAGAAGAGAGTACTACTATTAAAAAAAAAACTACTAATATTAGAAAAGAGAATACTGATACTAAAAAAAAGAATATTAAATAAATTATTAGAAATATATTCAGACAGATTACTTTTTAGAAAATATTTAAATTAGTTTAATCCAAGTCCTCCCTGGTTTATTAATTTATTCAGAGAGAAATATATTAATCTAATATATATTTTTTTTAGAAAAGATAAGCTTCTAAAATATAGTAATTTATTATATATAGAATATATCTCAGATAAGTATATATTTATAATATAAAGAATAAAATTATATTATAAAGTTTAAAAAATTATATAATTAGAAATACAAGATATAAAATAATATATAAGAATTAGAATTTAAATAATTTTCTGATATTAACTGGATATATTTTAAATCTAACTTAATATACTAGTAAGTAGATCAGATTTTAAAAAAGAAAATAAATATTAGAAAAAAACAGTCTAACTACTAGAGTTTATTATATAATAAAATAGATATATCTTACTTATTTTAATATTAGATTCTATATTAAGATTAGTTTAAACTTTAGATTATAATTATCAGTTAATACTGTATATATAGATAATTCTCAGGAGTCAGAATATATATAGATATATTATATTTAATAATATTTAACTGAATAGTATATAGTACTAATTAGTTATAACAGCTAGGAAGAAGATCTAATTTAAAAAATATTTAAAATCAGCTAGTATTACAGAAAATAAAAAGATAGAAAACTACTTCTACTTATATTTTTAATAAAAAATTTATTTAAAATAGTTTTTAAATTCTAAAATTTTTAAAAAAGCTTAATTTATATAAATTATTTTAATTTTAGTAGTAAGATCAGTCTTCAGAATCTGTAGTAAAAATTTAAAATTCTTTAATTATATTATAATCTACTTTCCAGTATATATTATAATAAATTAAGAGAACAGAGAATCTTCAGAAAATTATTTAATTAAATCTAGTATTATTTAGTTCTGGACTAATAAAATATTTATTATCAGATCTAGAATCTCTATATCTTTTTTTTAATTATTAGAGAAACTTCCCTGAACTTCCAGAGATAGAAAATCAGAAATTTTAATATTTTATTTAAAATATTTAAATATTTAAGATTATTTATAATTCTATTTCTTTTAAAAGTAATTCTCTATCTTTATTCCAGTTTAAATCAGATTTTATTATCCAGATTCTGATTTTTCTACTAAGATCTGAGAGCTATAACTAATAATAATTAAAGAATTCTGAAGCTTAGACTAAATTAATATAATTTACTTACCGGCAGTTTCTTTTAAATCTTAATAATTTCTAACTTCAGTAGCTAATAAAGATAATATTTAAAGAATTAAAATTAAGTTATTTAATATACTAAAAGACAGAGAAATAAATTCAGAAACTATTTAAAATATAATAATTCTAAATCTTATATTTTATAAAGTAATAAATTTATAAATAGTTTAATTATCTGTCTCTAAAGCAGAAAAACTATATTAAATAATATAGTAATTTTAACTAATTATATTAGATATTTAATTTAATCTATAAAATTCGCTGGTCAGTAGATATTTTTATCTAGATATAAAAAATAGTTTCTATTAATAACTGCTCAGAATTAAGATAAAAATAGTTTAAATATAAGTCTAAAAATCTCTAATCTTTTTATTATAAATTAATTAATTAGATTCTTAGATAGTATACTTTAATTTATAACTTAGACTTATTTAATAAAATAGTATATTAAGCTGTAATTAATACCTGAAGTTATTAAAAAGAAAAAATATAATTATATTACTTAAATATATAAATAAAACTGTAAGTATCTAGTAAAGATATTTAACAGTCTATATATATATAAAAAGTTTTAGAAATTATTTATTATAAATTTTTCTTTTTAAGTAATTTCAGATATACAGATCCAGAATTATTAGAATTAAATTAATATAAATAATAAATTAAATAAAAAGATAACTATAAATCCTTTTATATATAATTTTTTTAATATTAGTAATTCTGATAAGATCTCTAATACAGCTTAAGAGATAGAATAAAAGAATAAACTTAATTTAGAATCTGAAAAAATTATTAAAAAATATATCTAATTTTTTTTTTTTTTTTTTTCTGATTAGTTTTTAAACTTAATTTTTTATTATAAAAAGAATATTATTATTTAACTTTATTTATCTGTCTACTGAATAAGACTAATCCTATACTTAAGCTATAGTATATATATATTTTAATATTTAATACTATTATTACTGAGTTACAGTTTTATTAAACAGCTCTTTAACTCAGACTATTAGATTAATTTTCTAATTTTATCTCAGAAAGATAAGTTTTCAGGAAAATATATTATAATATATAAATAAAATAAATAAACTTAGTTCTTCTAGATATTATAGTTAAAAAGAATATAGTAACTATTCTTAATACTACTTACTGATAATACTAATAGTAATTAATAACTTAAAGATATTTTTATCTGAAATCAGCTTAAAACTTCAGTATTACTTAGTAGTTACTTAGTACTTATATAATACTCTTTTAATTATTAGTACTACTACTTACTAGTAGTATACTAAAATATATAAAGATATCTTAATCTTAATTAATAATTTAATACTGTAAATCTATTTTTTAAGTATATTATAAGATATTTATAAATATATTTTATCTCTATTTTTTTTATCTCTGAATTAATATTTATAATTTTTAAATTTAATATTTTATTAATATTTTTATAATAATATATCTTTACTGATTTTATAATAGTAATCTAACTTATATTATTATTATTATACAGTCTATTAAAAAAAAAAAGATTTAATTCTATTTTTTTATAAACTCTATTTTTTTTTCTTAGTAGATACTATACTACTAGTAGTTTTTTTTTCTTATTCTATTACTTTAAATTCTTTAGTTATTTTATATATTAATTCTTTTTATAGCTAAAATATATTTTAAATAAAAGAATCAGACTTTTATATCTTTTACTAGTCTAATAGTCTAGAAATTAAGATATTTAGTCAGACAGTTTTACTAAATATATTCTTTTTTTTATTATATCTATAATTTAACTAACTTTTTATTTATTTAGAAACTAAGACTTTCTATTTATTTAATAAACAGAAATCTGATAATAAAAATATTCTAGTATTAGACTAATACTAAGTCTTTCTTCTATTAATATTCTATATATTACTAATAATTTAATATATAATAAATTTAGATATCTTTCTTAATAATATCTCTCTTAATAATATCTTTCTTAATAATATTTTTCTTAATAATACCTCTCTTAATAATATTTCTTTTAATAATATCTTTTTTAATAATATCTCTTTTAATAATATCTTTCTTAATAATACCTCTCTTGATAATATCTTCTTTAATAATATCTCTTTTAATAATATCTTTCTTAATAATATCTCCCTTGATAATATCTCTCTTAATAATACTGATAATACTTATTTAACAGAAATATATATATCTTAAGATAAGTTATATTCTCTTTCAGAATATTTTTCTTATTTTAAATCTATAATAGATAAGAGTTTATTAGATTAGTTTTTTATAGATAAATCTTTAATTCTATCTATAGACTTTTTATCTGATTTTTTTTTTATTCTTAGAATCTGAGCTTTTAGTATAGAGATTTCTTAAGAGAACTATACTAGCTTAGTAGAGATATTCTAGTTATTTAATAATTTTTTAATTTAAACTCTTCTAAAAAAGCTGGATACTTTTAAATAAGCTGTTAAAAGATTCTTACTTCTTCTTTTAACTGAAGAATATAAAATTAATATTAATCTAATAATATAATCCTCTTTTTAATTACATAGCGGGCCGAGGGGGTAAGTTACAGTGGTTGTACTGCGGTTTGCTCCGGTTATATAGAGTTATAAGAAAATTATATAAAGTTCTGACTAATTATAAACCCTTTAAATCTAGAAGTACTAATCTTTATATAAATAATAGATTATACTAAAACTATATCTTTTTTACTAGATCTAAAGTAGTTTTTATACTATTTACTATTATATTATACTTTAATCTTAGAATTATTCTAACTATTATATTCTCTATTTATACTTATTTATAATAGTAATTTAAACTGTTATTATAATTATTCTACTCTGTAAACTAAAGTATAAGTAAG
>KZ825937.1:0-18299 GCA_003184645.1 Aspergillus ellipticus CBS 707.79 | reverse complement strand
ATCTGAAATCAGCTTAAAACTTCAGTATTACTTAGTAGTTACTTAGTACTTATATAATACTCTTTTAATTATTAGTACTACTACTTACTAGTAGTATACTAAAATATATAAAGATATCTTAATCTTAATTAATAGTTTAATACTGTAAGTCTATTTTCTGAATATACTATAAGATATCTGTAAATATATCTTATCTCTATTTTTTCTATCTCTAAATTAATATTTATAATCCTTAAACTTAATATTTTATTAATATTTTTATAATAATATATCTTTACTAATTTTATAATAGTAATCTAACTTATATTATTATTATTATACAGTCTATTAAAAAAAAAAGATTTAATTCTATTTTTTTATAAACTTTATTTTTTTCTCTTAGTAGATACTATATTATTAGTAGTCTTTTTCTTTTATTCTATTACTTTAAGTTCTTTAATTACTTTATATATTAATTCTTTTTACAGCTAAAATATATTTTAAATAAAAGAGTCAGACTTTTATATTTTTTACTAGTTTAACAGTCCAGAAATTAAGATATCTAGTTAGATAGTTTTATTAAATATATTCTCTTTTTTATTATATTTATAATTTAACTAACTTTTTATTTATTTAGAAACTGAGATTTTCTATTTATTTAATAAATAGAAATCTGATAGTAAGGATATTCTAGTATTAGGCTAATATTAAGTCTTTCTTTTATTAATATTCTATATATTACTAATAATTTAATATATAATAAATTTAGATATTTTTCTTAATAATATCTTTCTTAATAATATCTTTCTTAATAATATCTTTCTTAATAATATCTCTTTTAATAATATCTTCCTTAATAATACCTCCCTTAATAATACCTCTTTTAATAATATCTTTTTTAATAATATTTTTCTTAATAATATCTTCCTTAATAATATCTTTTTTAATAATATCTCCCTTGATAATACCTTTCTTAATAATATTAATAATACTTATTTAATAGAAATATATATATTTTAAAATAGATTATACTCTCTTCTAGAATATTTTTTTTATTTTAAACCTGTAATAGATAGAAGTCTGTTAAATTAGTTTTTTATAGATAGTTTCTAATCTTATTTATAAACTCTTTATCTAACTTTCTTTTTATTTTTAGAATCTGGATTTTCAGTATAGAGATTTCTTGAGAAAACTATACTAGCTTAATAAAAATATTCTAATTACTTAATAATTTTTTAATTTAAATTTTTTTAAAAAAGCTGGATATCTTTAAATAAGCTGTTAAAAGATTTTTACTTCTTCTTTTAACTGAAGAATATAAAGTTAATATTAATCTAATAATACAGTTCTTTTCTTAATTATTATCTAAAGAAGATCTTGCTGAAAAAATTCTAAAAAAATTCTAGATTATATATAATCTTCTAGAACTATTCTACTATATTCTATTATTTCAGCTTAGCCAGAAAAAGCTATATTTTAGAATAACTAAGTACTTTAATAATCCAGTTAAGCTCTGGTATTCTTATATATAAAGGTTTTTTCTAGTAATTATATCTGATAAATATATATCTCTTTCTAATAAAAATCTATTACTGCCAGATAATTTTATTTAAATAAATTATAAAATACTCTAGAATTATAGAGTTTCTATTTAATACAGTCAGATTATCTTTATAGAATTTAATAAATAAATATCTTCTTTTACTAGTAACCAGATTATTCTGACTATATAACCGGTATTAGAATAATACTAATTATCTAAGCTTTATAAAAATTATTCTAGCTTTTCTGAACCAGATTATAATTATTCTTATTTTTTAATTAAATATTAAGAGTATCTGGAGATCTCAGTATTATCAGTTTTAGAATAAATTAATTTTATACTCTCTTATCAGACTATTCTAAATAATAATTTAATTATTATTTTTTATATATTTTATTTATCTACTTATAAGTTTTAATAATATATTAAAATATATCTTCTTCGAGCAGAGTTAGAGATTAAATATTATAGATACAGCTACTTCCAGTAGTTATTTAAATAATTTAATATCCGGTTAATTCTATTTCTACTATTTATTAATAACTTTAGAGTATATTAAAATATATATAAAATTTTAAAAATTTTTTACTTTACTCCAGTAAGATTAACTTATTAGAAATAATATTATCTAGATAATTCTTTTATTCTAATACTGGATTCTTATAGTATAAAAATAGATGATAATATCTAGATATTTAAAAAAAAAATCTAGATTTTTTTTTAAGAATTTTATATATATTTTTATAGAGTATATATAATTATTACTATATTTATTATTATATTTACTAGTAATATATTCTAATAAGTAAAGAATTCTAGTATTTAAAGCTATAGTACTGAATTTAAATATTATATCTATTATTATCTAAAAAATAATAAATATAACTTAAAATTTAACTTTCTTTTATATAATTAATATTATTTTAAGATTAAGTTATTCTGAAAATATATAAAGAGTTTTTTTTTATCTGTTAAATAGATTCAGTTTTTTAGTTTAAAAAATCTATTATTTTATCTATTACTACTTGAATTATTTATACTATTATTAAATCTTATTCTTAATTAATTATATAATATTCTTTACTTAAATTAAAAAAGTTTTAATTTCTATCTTCAGAGCTTTATACTTCAGATTTTAAATTTATAAAATATAAAAAAATACTCTGCAGTACTTTAGAAAATTACTAGATTTATTTATTAATCTTATCTACCAGTATTTAAATATCTTTAGATATAAATATTATCTGAACTTAGATAAATATTTATTCTACTTCCACTAGTCTTATAATATAAGACTGATAAAACTTAATTTTATTAAAGATATCTTAAATATATTTTAGTTTTATTTCTAATATTTTATCTATAAATTAAACTAAATTTATTACTAGAATATATTACCCGAACCTGTACTGTTATTATTTAAGAGATTTTAATAATTTTAATATACTATATTATTCTAATTCTAATAATATCCTGATTTATTATATACAGTCAAAAAGCTTTTCAGTATTTTATTATAATTACTTTATTATTTAAATCTTAAAATCTGAAAAGATTTATATCTGATAGTAATATATCTTATCTTTTATAATATAGATAACTAGCTAACTATTTATAAATAAACTATTAGTTTTAAAAAATAAATAGCTTCAAAATCTTACTGTTCTAAATATTTATATTAAAATATACTTTCTATTATTTATTATAAAGTATAAATTATTAATAAATTATAATATACTAAGCAGAGAACAGAAATACAGATAAATATAAAATAATTTTTTTACTATTTAAAATTTTAATTCTAATTATTTTTATTTTTATTTTTAGAATCTATAAAATCTAGACAGATCAGGCCTTACTATATAATCTTATAATCTATTTTTTCTAAATAGATCAGATTTAATAGTCCCTGTAACTTAGATTTAATAATACTTAAGACTATAGCTTTTCTATTTAAGTTTAATTAATCTTAAAGCTCTGCCAGCTATATTTATAGTTTTTAAATTATTATATTTTATTAAATAAATATAATTCTATAATTAAAGAATATATTCTATCTAGATAACTTAATTTTAAAAGACTGAAAGTCTGTTTAATAGACTAAATTCTTAAGATACTTTTATTAGTATACTTAATAGAGTACTTTTAGAATATTCTAATCTAGTATAATAGTATAATACTATTTTTTTAGAATTATATTAGGATTTTTAAATAATTAGTCTATAGTTTTTTATATTCTTTATATTATATTTACTAATATTTATTAGTTCCTATTTATTTTATAGTTAATTATTTATTTAATATTATTTTACTCTATTCTATCTTTCTTATAGGATTATATATTATCTTAATTATTAATATTCTATATTTTTTTTTATAAAATCTTTATAAATAATTTAAAAAGATTCTTTAGTAGTACTTTCTTACTTTAAATATTTAAATAAATAGGCTCTAATAAGCCCTAATTCTAATATTAAAGAAGTATTTATATTAGATTTTTTACAGGAGTCTGCTTATACTTTCCTAATCTTAATAGTTTTAATACAGTATATATAGAATATTAATTTTATATAAAGTATTATAAAGATTTCTATTATTTTTATATTATAAAATACTATTTTATATATTTAAAAATCTTAATAGTACTATTATTACTTCTTAGCCTATAGTTATAGAATAGAGAGATAACTAATCTAATATAGGAATAAACTACAAGAAACTTATATAATATTTAAAATAACTGTTAGTATTAAAATTAATTATTAAATAATCTATTTTTAATACTAGTTATATACAGTTCTGTAATATACTCTTTCTATTATATAATAGTATTTATTATTTTAAGACTATTTTTTACTACTATAACTGTATTCTAACTGTACTATAACTGTATTATAACTGTATTATAACTGTATAATAACTAATAATTACTCTTTATAACTAAATACTACTATTACTAACAGTAGAAAAGGCTCTATACAGACCCCCTTGGCCTGCTATGTAACTGAATACTCTAATAATCTAGTTAAACTCTAGTACTCTTATATATAGGGGTTCTCTTTAATAACTATATCTGGCAAGTATATATCTCTTTCTAATAAAGATTTATTACTGCCAGGTAATTTTATTCAGATAAATTATAAGATATTTTAAAATTATAAAGTTCCTGTTTAATACAGTCAGATTATCTTTATAAAATTTAATAAATAAATATCCTCTTCTACTGGTAATCAGATTATTCTGATTATATAACCAGTATTAGAATAATACTAACTATCTAGATTTTATAAAAACTATTCTAGTCTCCCTGAACCAGATTATAACTGCTCTTACTTTTTAATTAAATATTAAAAATATCTAGAGATTTTAATATTATTAGTTTTAGAATAAGTTAACTTTATACTCTCTTATCAGACTACTCTAGATAATAATTTAATTATTATTTTTTATATACTTTATCTACCTACTTATAAGTTTTAATAATATATTAAGATATATCTCCTTCAAGCAGAGTTAGAGATTAAATATTATAAATATAGCTACTTCCAGTAGTTATCTGAGCAGTCTAATATCTGGTTAATCCTATTTCTACTATTTATTAATAACTTTAGAGTTATAAGGGGAACCTCTGGATTTGTATAATTGACAGAAGTGCCTATAAACAAGAAGAAATCGTTAAAGAAGGAATCTTTATATTATTAGAAAGATGGTCTTTTATCTGTTAGTTTACTGCTCTTTTATATAAGAAATAAAGTCGGAGTAAGATATTAGCTGAGCTATTTTTTTAGAGCTAGAAGCTTCCTGCCTGGACCTGTAATAATACTCTCCCGTTCCCCCCCCGGCGGTAGGGGTAAATTATACCGTCGTACGGGGATAGGTCCTACTTAGTTATCTATACTATAGTAGACCGGGGTTATATATTATATAATAACAGAGCTCAGCTTAGTATTATTTATTTTAGAGATTTTTTTTCTTCTTCTATCTTAACTAGTTATATTATTATTATTATAAAAATATAGTCTAGTTTAATCCTGGTAATAAGTTTAGTACTGTCTCTTTATCTGGTACCTCCAGTACTATATATAGCTTTCTAAGTTATACAGTACATACAGTAATTAATTATAAAGATTATATATATATTTAGTTTTATTTTACTTTATTCAGAAACTACTATCTCTATTTTATATATTATATTAATATTTAGATAGAAGACTATTTTTTTTTTATATAATAGCTCAGCTGACTCTTAAAAAAAAAAAAATTTAATATTTTTTTTACTATAAGTTTTTTATCTATTTTAATATTTATAGTAAACCTGTAGTAACAGCAGAATAGATTAGTTATAGATTCTAGTTTATTATATAGAGCTGATACTATACAGGTTTAAACTAGCTGATAAAATTATATAAATAGTTTTCTTATTACTACTAGAGGAATTACTTATTATACTGGTTGCTTGAATTCCTCTCTTACTAACTTCAGACCAGTTATATAGATAGCCGGATACTTCAGAAGTACTTATATTTAATATAAATAGAAATTATACTAGTTAAGATATCTCTATTATAATTTACTAGAGGAGGTATAATTTATTCCTGACTTACTTTTATCTTTCCCCCTCTATAGTACTATCTAGGATCTTATTAATTAGATAATTATATAAGAATTAGTTATTAGTTTAAAATAAAAGTTTACTATACTGTCCGGTTAAAAATTTTTTTTAAGTCTCAGTATAGTATAGTTTTTTATAACCAGTAATCCAGTACTGTAGTTTCTTCTAAAGCTGAAGTATATTTAGTTATTATATAAATATAATCTATTTATTTAACTTTATATTTTCTCTGCCAGTCTTAATCTCTTTTTATATAATATTTATTTATAATATCTTTAACTAGCTACTTTTCTTAGCTGTTTACTAGAATTACAGATAGTTAAGTATTATCTGTTATTTATAAAGAAAAAGAGTCTATTACTGTAAAATAAAGAAGATTTATATAGAAAACAGAATATATTCCGGAAAATATATTAAATTATATAATATATAAATCTATTAGTTCCTAAACTATATATTTTATATTTTTCCAGTCTAGCTTCCGGCTTAGATAGTTTATATAGATATTCCGCAGCTTCAGCTATATTTTATTATTTTTTTAATATTTAGAAACTATATTTTATTTTTTATTTATTTATTCTTTAGTTTATTATTAGAAGTAAATAATTAAAATTTAAGTTTACTCTATTATTTTAAAAATAGTTTATATAATAGTTTTATCCTGCTGGATTAGATTTTTTATTAAATATTTTATAAGAGACTCTCAGTCTTTCTTAAGATTAAAAGAAAAGAGATAAAATCTATAAATTAGAAAGAAGAGGCTTATTCTTATAGTAATTATTATATAATTATTTAAAGTTAATTTAATAAGAGAGAGAAGTTTCTTTTAATTTAACTGATTATAACAGATATAGATTTAAATATAGATTTTAAAAGTATTATTTACTTTTTCTATTTAATTATTAGTTTATAAGTAATAGACTATTAAGAGTAATCTTTATACAGAGGCCAGTCAGTAGACTGTAGTCTATATTTTATTTATAAATTATATTTTTCTATTAGATATAATAATTCTTAAGAATCTGTATTATTTTATTAAAATTTATACTAGAATCTAAGCTGTCTTTTCTGCTATAGTAGAATCTATTATCTTAAGAATTACTTCTTTTATAAGTCTGTTTATAATTACTAGTACTATTATATAATTATTTAATAAAAATAGATTAGTAATAAAATCTATAAAAACTTTTTACTATAATTAGTCTAGAATTAAAAGAGATTTTAGTAAATTTTATTTTTATTTTCTTTAAATTTTTATTCTTCTGTATATATTACAGTTATATATAAAATATTATATATCTTATTCTAGATTTAGCTAGAAGAATTTTTTAGTTACCAGTACTATTATCTATTTTCTGCCGGAATAGCCAGCTATAGAAGAATTATAAATTATTTAAATAATATTTATATAAAAAGATTTACTGTTAAAAATCTATTTCTGTTAGTAAAAAAATAAAAATTTATTTTTAATATAATATTCTGATATTAATACTTTCAGATTTAAATATAGAAGAAATTATTATTTTTTTATTTTAAAATATTAGATAATTTTCTAGTAAATCTTATTTTAAGTTCAGGCTCTTTTTTATATATCTTAGTTATTATATAATCTTATTTCCTGCTCTTCTTTATAGTTTATAACTAGAGAGTATTTAAAAGATATAATTAAATATATTTTAATTATAATCAGAAATACAGCTGTATAATAACTATCTTCTAGTTACTGGAGTAACTGGATTATATAATTAGTAATTTAAAAGTCCTTCTCTGAAGATAGAAGATCTTATTTATATTAAAAAAGAATATTAGTTTTTTTATTATTCTATTCTTTCTGATATTAAAGCTAAAAATTATATTAATTTAAAAAAAAATATTATTATATATATTTCTCTGTAAGTCTTCTAGATTTAAAAAAATATTTAAGATTTTTATAATTAATAATAATTTTAAATTTTTCTTATATAGAGTATAGTTCTATACTCTATTTTTTAAAATATTATATAACTGCTAGTAGCTTCTTATTATAAATCTTATAATTATATTTAATAAGTAAATTTTTTTTTAAAAAGTATATATACAGCTGTAATATCTCTTTATTATTAAACTGAAAGAGTACTTCTCTAATAATATATCCGGAGAAGTCTGTTTCTATTATAATTATATAAGAAAGATTAAATATTATTAGTACTGGTTCTATAGTAAAAAGAAATTTCAGCTTATTAAAGTTTAACTAACAGTCTTATATCTAATTAAATATTTTATTCTTCTCAGTTAATTTAGTAAGTAGTTATATAATATTAGAGAAGTTTCAGATAAACTTCCAGTAAAAATTAGTAAAATTTAAAAATTTTTATATTTTTTTTATTATCTGAAAAGTTTTTTATTCCTGAATTATTTAAATCTTTTTAGAATCTATTATTATTTCTTTACCCGCTTGTATAATATATCCCAGGTACTTTATTTCTTAATATTCAAACTTATATTTTAATATATTAAAATATAGGCCTGCTTCTTATAATTTAGTAAGTACTTTTTATATATACTCTTTATATTATATAATAAAGCTGTCAGTAAAGATAAGAATATTATTAATATAAATAAAGCAGAATTTATTAAGATATTTTTATAAAGCTTAATTAATATACTTCTGGAAGATATTTAGAGTATTTATCAGATTAAAAGAAGTTACCAGTTATTTATAGAGTCTATATCTTATATAAAAGACTGTTATCTATTCTTACTCCTTTATAATTTAAATCTTATAAAAAACAGCTAATATATTAAGCTTAATAAATTATTTTATTTTACTAATCTATATAAAAGTCTTCTAGATTAAAAGAAGAGAATATCTATCTTTTTTTATAATTATATTCAGGGTCTGGTAATTAATATAAAATTATAGTTTTTCTTCTAGTTTTTATATAAAGAGAACAGGAGCAGCTGCTGAAAAGTAGTTTATTTAAATAAAATTCTTATTAAACAGGTCTATAAAAGTTTTTTATAATATAACTAACTTTTTCTGAGTTATATTATATAATAGTTTCCAGAAAATAAATAGTTTTTATTTATTTTATTATATAAATTTAATTTTATAATCTATTTTTTTTTCTTAGTAGAAAGATAGCTTCTTTATTTAGTCCTGTTTAAATAAATATAAAAAATCCTGGTACTGTTCTAGTAGTTTTATATAAGAATTAATTCTTTTTTTCAGTATTAAGATTTTCTAAATATTATTTATTATAGCAGTAAAGATTTATATATTATTTTTTTTTTCTATATAATAAATATAAGCTTTTATTATAATTCTTAAAATATTTTTAATCTTTAGATTTAGAAAAATTTATTTTTTTTTATTCTATATTTTAGCTCCTGTTATATAAAAATATAACTTTTCTTATTTTAATTTAAAATAAGTATTATTATAGTAGAGCCAGGGGAGTTCTAGAATCAGATTATAATCTAGATAATTTTTAAAAATATAAAAGAATACTTGTTCTTCTGAGTATATTTTTATATTAAGTTTTATTTATATAATATAAATAATCTGTACTTTTTTTCTAGTTACTTCTCTTACTGGTTTCAGCAGTATAGATATCTTCTGGAGTTAGTATTATTATATAAAATATTTACTAATTATACTGTAGATTATATAACTACTATTAATAAATATTCTTATTAAAATAAAATAATTAAATAATAAATTAACTGTAAAAGATTAAAAATTTATATATAAATTTTTAAAATTCTATTAAAAATTAAGTAAATATTTTTTAACTATCCGGGACTCTTATATATATTTTTATATAAAAATATCTAATTTTCTGATTTTATTCTAGATTTATCTGTAGTATAATTTTTATAACTATTTTTTTTTTTAGTTCCAGTAATTACTACTGTAATTATATAAGATTTAGCTGCTAGAAGTAGAATATAATTCTAGATAAAATATTTATTTTTACTATATTAAATATAAATATTTTTTTATCTGTATATCTATAATTTATTAGAAAAAATTTATTTTATTTTTTTTTTCTTACTAGTTTTTTTTATTTTTATATAAAAGACTGCTATCTAAGTCTGGAGTATTATTATCTAATTAGTAATTACTTTTTAATCTATATTATCAGGATTTTTTTTATTTTTACTCAGGGATAGAGCAGGAACTATTATTATATAGTTTATTTTTTTCTTAATTTAAACCAGATATTCTATATTATATTTAATCTCCAGAAGTTATTTACAGTATTTTTTATATAATTAGATATAAGATACTCTTATTATTACTTTAAATAAGTTTAAGTTTATTACTATTTTAACTAATATTTTCTTTTATTTATTATTTTATAATATACTTTCTGTATCTATAAGAGTCTGATTAAATTTATTTAAGAATTTACAGAGAATTCTCTTTTCTTATTTTATTATATTAATTTATATAAAAACTTTTTTTTTACAGTCAGGATTAGAGTATATAAAATCTAGTTAGTTATAGAATTCAGAAAAAATTAAAAACTAGTTATTTTTTTATTATATAGTAATCTAAAAAAAAAAATATTAGCTAGTTTTTTTTTTAAATCTGCTGTAAGTATATAAGATTTTTATATTTTTAAAAAGAAAGATATTTTTTTTAATCAGGAACTTTATATAAAGATTAATAAAAAAAGAGCAGTATTTATATAAGTCTTCTCTATTAAAGAAAATAGGATCCGGATATTATAAGTAGTAAACTGAGGTTAGTAGTACTGCAGCAGGAACTGGTTAGATTATATAAAATTTATAGAGTTAAACTTATAGACTTATTATCTGGTTTACTAGTTTTTATATATACTTATAGTTATTTATCTTAGTTATTACTTTTTTCTTCGAGAATATCTCTGCAAGAATTTAATAGAAGAAATAATTTCTAATATAAAAAAAATCTCTGGATTTATATAATTAACAGAAGTACCTATAAATAAGAAAAAATTATTAAAAAAGAAATCTTTATATTATTAGAGAGGTAGTCTTTTATCTATTAGTTCACTGCTCTTTTGTATAAGGAATAAAGTCGGAGTGAGGTATTAGCCGAGCCATTCCTTTAGGGCCAGGAGCTTCCCGCCTGGACCCGTAACAAGAGTATATTAAAATATATATAAAGTTTTAAAAACTTTTTATCTTACTCCAGTAGGATTAATTTACTAGGAATAATATTATCTAGATAATTCTTTTACTCTGATACTAGATTTTTATAGTATAAAAATAAAAGATAGTATCTAGATATTTAAAAAAAAAATCTAAACTCTTTTTTAAAAATTTTATATATATTTTTATAGAGTATATACAGTTATTACTATATTTATTATTATATTTACTGGTAATATACTCTAATAAGTAAAGAATTCTAGTATTTAAAACTATAGTATTAAGTTTAGATATTATATTTATTATTATTTAAAAAATAGTAAGTATAATTTAAAGTTTAATTTTCTTTTATATAGTTAGTATTATTTTAAGATTAAATTATTCTGAAAATATATAGAGAGTTTTTTTTTATCTGCTAAGCAGATTTAGTTTTTTAATTTAAAAAATCTATTATTTTATCTATTACTACTTAAATTACTTATACTATTATTAAATCTTATTCTTAGTTAATTATATAATATTTCTTACTTAGATTAAAAAAATCTTAGTCTCTATCTTCAGAGCTTTATACTTTAGATTTTAAATTTATAAAATATAAAGAAATACTCTGTAGTACTTCAGAAAATTATTAGATCTATTTATTAGTTTTATCTACCAGTACTTAAATATCTTCAGATATAGATATTATCTAAACTTAGATAAGTACTTATTCTACTTCTGCTAGTCTTATAATATAAAACTAATAAAACTTAGTTTTATTAAAAATATTTTAAATATATTTTAGTTTTACTTCTAATACTTTATTTATAAATTAAATTAAATTTATTACTAAAATATATTATCCAGATCTGTACTGTTATTATTTAAAGAATTTCAGTAATTTTAATATACTGTATTATTCTAATTCTAATAATATCTTAATTTATTATATATAATTAAAAAGCTTTTCAGTATCTTATTATAATTACTTTATTACTTAAATCTTAAGATTTAAAAAGATTTATATCTGATAATAATATATTTTATCTTCTATAATATAGATAACTGGTTAATTATTTATAGATAAACTACCAGTTTTAAAAGATAAATAGCTTTAAAATCTTATTATTTTAAATATTTATATTAAAATATACTTTCTATTATTTACTATAAAATATAAATTATTAATAAATTATAATATATTAAGCAGAGAACAGAAATATAGATAAATATAAAATAATTTCTTTATTATTTAGAATCTTAACTTTAATTACTTTTATTTTTATTTTTAGAATCTATAAGATCTGGACAGATCAGGTCTTACTATATAATCTTATAATTTATTTTTTCTAAATAAATTAGATTTAATAGTTTTTATAACTTAGATTTAATAGTATTTAAGACTATAGCTTTTTTATCTAAATTTAATTAATTTTAAAACTTTACCAGCTATATTTATAGTTTTTAAATTACTATATTTTACTAAATAAATATAATTTTATAATTAAAGAATATATTCTATCTAGATAATTTAATTTTAGAAGATTAAGAGTCTGTTTAATAGATTAAATTCTTAAGATACTTTTACTAATATACTTAATAGAATACTCTCAGAATATTCTAATCCAGTATAATAGTATAATACTCTCTTTTTAGAGTTATATTAAGATTTTTAAACAGTTAATCTATAGTTTTTTATATTTTTTATATTATATTTACTAATATTTATTAATTCCTATCTATTTTATAGTTAATTATTTATTTAATATTATTCTACTCTATTCTATCTTTTTTGTAGAATTATATACTATCTTAGTTATTAATATTCTGTATTTATTTTTATAAAATCTTTATAAGTAATTTAAAAAGATTTTTTAGTAATATTTTTTTATTTTAAATATTTAAGTAAATAGGCTCTAATAAGCCCTAATCCTGATATTAAAAAAGTATTTATATTAGATTTTTTATAGAAGTCTGTTTATACTTTCTTAATCTTAATAATTTTAATATAGTATATATAGAATATTAATTTTATATAAAATATTATAAAGATTTCTATTATTTTTATATTATAAAATACTATTTTATATATTTAAAAATCTTAATAGTACTGTTATTATTTCTTAGCCTATAGTTATAGAATAGAGAGATAACTAATCTAATATAAGAATAAACTATAAGAAACTTATATAATATTTAAAATAATTATTAATATTAAAATTAATTATTAAATAATCTATTTTTAATATTAGTTATATATAGTTCTATAATATACTCTTTCTATTATATAATAGTATTTATTATTTTAAGACTATTTTTTACTACTATAACTGTATTCTAACTGTACTATAACTGTATTATAACTGTATCACAACTGTATAATAACTAATAATCACTCTTTATAACTAAATACTACTATTACTAACAGTAGAAAAGGCTCTATACAGACCCCCTTGGCCTGCTATGTATGGATGATGTCAACAGCCTGACACAATATCAACCCCCCACAGCCCGGCTTTCTCACGCTGGGGCTGTATGATTATGTACGCTAGATTCTATGCTCTAGATTCTATTATATCCGCCAGTCATTTTTGTACTCCCTTCGAAAAATCACACCGCATCCGCTCCCGGCCTCGCCCCCTTCTCCCCCGCCACACTTTCTCCGCGCCGGCTGCCTCCGTCGGAAGTCAGCGTCGAGGCGCTCCCCGCCATGCCCCTGCCGTCCGATGCGCAAAAAGGCGCAGAGGGGGATGGCCAGTGCCGCGATGCCCGCACAGTACAGGAACACCGCGCAGTACGGCTCCATGGGATCCCCGCGGAAGTACCCCTGCGTGGCCGTGCCGCAGGCCTCCACCGCGTCGAAGATGGCCGTGCTGATGCCCATCCCGATGGTCACACAGAGCTTGGTCACGGTCTGGAAGATGCCGCCCGCGATGCTCTGCTGCGCCGGCGGCAGCGACCCCATCACGTACATGTTGGCCACGCAGAACTCAAAGTCCGCCCCCACCACCGCCAGCAGCAACCCGGGGAAGATGAAGGCCCAGTAGCTGCTGTGCAAATGCTGCAGCCCCATGAGCAGGAACGATCCCACGTAGGCAGTCGCCCCGATGGTCATCAGCAGGGTGTTGGGCACGCGGTGCATGACCAGCCCCGCGATGATGTTGACCACGATCCCGCCAATGGCCATGGGCAGCATGTGCACGGCCACCATCAGCGGCGAGTAGTGGCGCAGCTCCTGCAGGCACAGCGAGATCCAGAAGGCCATGATGGGGAAGGCCAGGAAGCCCAGCAGCAGGATGGCGATGACGAGCGAGAAGTCGCGGTCCCGCCAGATGGCCATCGGCACCAGCGGGTGCGCGTACCACCGCTCCCAGAGCACGAACCCGACGATGAGCAGCGCCCCCAGGATCAGCAGCACCAGCACGTACGGGGTGCGCCACCCTTGGGGGGCGTCGGAGCCGAGACTATCCCACCGTTAACCATCTGCAGAAGAATGAAAGCGTGGAGAGTAGAGGATGAAGTATAAAGCATGAAGCATGGCTTATGGGAGTATGAAGGATAAAGGACGGACTCACCTGAGGGCCCCCGAGAACATGCCAATGCCGGCAATAGTCAGCACAGTCCCGCCCACGTCGAACTTCCTGAGCGCCTGGACGGACAGCGGCTCCTTAACCGTATGGCCGACGGGCACGGCGCACATGGCGATGGCCACCACCACGACGTAAATAATGGCCAACAAGGAAAAGCTGGCGCGCCAGTTGACCAGCTGGGTGGCGACGCCGGAGAGGATGCTGCCGAACACAAATCCCATCGGGTTGCCGGCACTGAAGCAGGCGAAGATGCGGTTCTTGCGGCGCGAGGGTTTCGGGTAGAGATTGCCCAGGATGCCCTGCGCGGGCGGCACGGCGGCGGCGGACATCAGGCCCATGACGCCGTTGAGGATGTCCAGCTGCAGCGCCGTGCGCGCAAAGCCCCATGCTGCCGAGGAACAGCATCTTCCGCCCGAACAGGTCGGCCAGGCGCCCGAAGAACAGCAGGAACGAGCCACAGGCCAGCCTACGAAGTAAGACAAAATCAGCGGGGGCGGGCCGGGCGGAGGGGGGAGGGGGAGGGGGACGATCGCACGCACGAGGAGGAGCCACTCAGCCAGGTCAGTTCCGCCGTGGTCATGCCCAGGTCGCGCTGCACCTGCGCCGTCAGCACGGTGATGGCCCCCGTCAGCAGCGACGACATGGCGATGGCCATCGTGGCCACCGCCACGAACAGGATCTCCTGCACCGTCGAGGCGAACACCGCCGGGCGTGCCTCCTCTTCGGGGCCGGCTGTCGCGGTGGCCGTCGCGGTTGCGGTGGCTGTCTCCTTGTCGGCAGCCATGGCGAGGGTCGAGCGGCCAGGAGGATGCAAACCCCCTCCCCCCCCCCCCCCCCAAAAAAAAAGGCAGAGGAGCGGGGATGGGGCGCTGAAAAAGGAACCCTCCCGCCCGAGGCTACTCGTAGGCTCGTCGCAGGACGGGGAAGTGCTTACCAATGGGGCGGCCGATGTTCCGCTGATCTGCAGTGTGCAGCACACTATGTAGCGATGCTAGGCAGGACACGACACCGTAGTAAGCGGGATTAGGGCTCCCGGGCCCCCAGCTTCCCCCGGAAATCATCCCCCGAATCAGAATGGGTTCGCGGTCGGCATCCCCGCCAGATGCTGCGGAAGGCGACACGGTGTATTGCACGGCATTGCAGGCCGGCAGGCGAGCTGAAGTGATGGTATGAATGCGGTCCTGACTCTCCCGATCGGGTCGGCCAGCCCATCTCCGCATCGCGATCAATCTCCCTCGTTCGCCGCATGGTGATCTGGCAGACGCATCCCCGCCGGACCCTTCCCCTCCGCTTCGGATGCAGCGTGTGGACGAGCCCCCACGTGACTCACACGTGAGACCCCCCTGTCGGACCCTGTCGGACCCTGTCGGACGCCCGACGCAGCCCCGAGCGTGGCTCCGAGCCTCCGGGACTCTGCCTGTCCGCAAGGGGATTAGCCCGCCGGACAAAGGCCGATGCCGCACCAGTCACCACCCAGTGTTAACTCTGGATCTACGAAGAGTAACACTCTCTGTCAACACCCACTGATCTGATGGCATTTCATTTTCATGCTCACTGATATTGCTGAACTAAAGAAGGCACCTGCTGTCGTCCCGAGATGCTGCTGTCTTCGCCTCATGTACGACTTCTTCCAGTATCTTACAGGGTACGCGATCTGGTGGGATTCGATTCCACCCCGGGAAGACAGCCTCCCTATCCATCCATGGTCCCCCATTACCGACCCGTCAGGCGGATCTCGACCGTGCGCAGGAGGGGGTAAAACACCAGCACCGAGACCACCACCAGGTAATCCCCCACGTCGCCGCCATACGCCCCGATCTTCTTGGCCACGGGGGCAATGTACTGTGCAGCCACGATTAGTGCAACGCCCACATCCGGAGAAACACACACTCACCCAGGTCTGGTCCATGCCCAGGAACGAAAAGCCGATGCCGATCAGCAGTGCCGTTGTGCCCGCCACCCCGACGGGCATGCGCGCCGGATCCTGCCACGCGCTGAGGTCGTACCCGCCCAGCCGCGGCCGGAACCAGAAGTGCTCGACCGCCAGGATGAGCCCGAACGCCAGGGTCCAGTACCCCAGGATCGACAGCAGGTTGTTGATGATGTCCTCCAGCTTGTTGCGCCCGCCCCACGCGATGGCCAGCACGATGGCCGACATCAGCCCGCACCAGATGAACCGCGGCACCGCCAGGAAGTGCTTCCCCCACAGCTGGATGCACAGCGCGCTCGAGTAGATGTTGGCGATCACGTTGGCCAGGAAGGTCAGCGCGAAGATGGTGCACGCGAACTTGGCCCAGCCCGCCGGCCGCAGCGTCGCCATGATCAGCGCCCCCGTGCCCCCGGCGTCGTACACGGCGGCCATGGTGGCGTCGAACATGACGATGCCGCCGAAGTAGTTGCCCAGGATGCCGATGAAGATGGTGGGCAGCGCCTGGCCGAAGTAGGTCAGCCCGAACACCAGCCACTTGCTGGTCGTGGGCGGGTAGTGCACGTAGTAGTCGCCCGCGATGGGGCACCACGAGCAGCACAGCCCGAAGATGACGGCGAAGTAGCTGAGGCAGCACCCGCTGTAGTCGATGCCGTGGACGGTGCTCAGGCCCGGGGTGCTGGTGAAGTAGCGCGCCGACTGGCCGAAGGTGACGCAGATCAGCACGAGGGCGACCATCCAGGCGTACCGCTCGTAGTGGTGGATGATGCGGAAGCCGCACACGGACACCAGGAAGCCCAGGCCCACGACGATGATGATGCCCGCCGCCAGCGGGATCGAGTTGTCCGACACGGCCACCAGCAGTTGGCCCCCGACCACGGCGGCGATGACGGCGTACCCGCCGTTGACGATGATGTTGAGGAAGCCGCAGAACTTGGCGCCCCAGATGCCGAACGCATAGCGCGACACGGCGATCTGGCGCAGGCCGCTGGGGGGGCTCAGCGTCGCGGTGAAGGCGGGCACGCCGGAGCCCAGCAGGGTGGCGAAGACGGTCAGGATGACCGCGGTATTCACCGACAGGCCGAACATGGGGCCCAGCATGCCGACGGGGATCAGGGTCGGGCTGATCAGCACGGAGAACCAGAAGAACATCATCTGCAGCGGTCAGCTCGTCGCTCAGAACATCCATCCTCTCTCAGCTTGAGGGTGCATGGCCTACATTCAGGATCTCCGGGGGCCGTCGTTTGTCGTCCGGCACGCGCTCGACCCCCATGGCCTCGACCCCGAGCTTGCGGTCAATCCACGTCTCGAAGTTGCGCAGCGAGCGCAGCACCCCGTTGCCCTGCTGGATCGCCCGCATGCGTCGTTCAGCCGCATCGTCGGGGTCGATGGCCTGGCAGTCGCTCTCGTGGGGCGACGCTAGGGAGCCCTCGTGCGACTCGATGCCCACATGCCACAGGCTTTTCTGCTCGCGTTCGACCTCCATCGCGGATGGATCGGGATACCTACACCCTCTTAAATTCACAGGGTACTGTGGAGGGAAACAAA